>JAOXYM010000018.1:9203884-9216268 GCA_028567055.1 Leptatherina wallacei
CTTAATGTCACTACTGAAGTTCAGGTCTGAGTCCATAACTACACCTAGGTTTCTGGCTCTGTTGGTGGTTTTTAACTAACTTGCCTACAAACCTGACTCCTCACTATCCAAACTACTCTTGCTACAGCAAGGAAGTCAAGAGGAATGCATATTAGTAAAAGACAGTTTGGCTGTAGCTATTCAAGAGATAGACTTTGAAGGCTCCAAATACTACATCTATCTCTCTATTCCTTTTTTCTTCTTTTAAAACTTTCTTCTTGTTTTTAAATCAGCCTTCAACAACGCTTGTGTCCCTCATCACCCTTAAGCCCTTCCTCCATTGCTTCGTCTTTCCCTTCCTCTCAGTGACAGTCTGGACGGGTGGCTCTGACGCATGCTGTAATTAATAGTCTCGTTCAAACACTCTCTCTTCGGGCCCCCAAAACTCCTCGTCTGCCAGCAACAGTACACTTGTCACTGCCGCTGCTACTCTGTCTGTGGCCTCGGGTCGAAATGTGCATACGCGCGTCAGTGCAAGTGTCTGTGTGTGTCTGAGGCAGAGTGGGGTTGGCGGGGTGTTGAGCCATCTCTCGTGATTACCATCTGTTCCACCCTCTTACATTCAAATCCCTCCAGTTCCCATCATCCAAAACAAAACGGTAGACTTACCTTGTCCCCCTTAGCTCCATCAAGTCCCTGCAAGAGACGGAGACAGAGCACACAAAGACAAACACTTAGTTACTCTTGCTTTGTTTTTTCAGAGCAAGGCTCACAGGGTGGTGAGCTGAATGTAGATTGCAGCACAGAGGATGAGATGGGAGCAGACATTGCCTCTGTTATGGATCCAGGCAGAAATCCTTGGTGACAAACAATGCCTAAATCAAGGACAATTCCCAAAGAAGCTCAAAGAAAAATTTAAACTCTGAACATAGATCAGCGTAGACTTTCAGCTTGCTTCTTGAATTTATAATGAAAATTGCTGACTATGCAAGCAAAAACATTCAAAAGTGAAGAGTAAGACAACTCACAGGTCTGCCATCAGGTCCTGTTGGTCCAGCAAGGCCGGGGGCTCCATCAACACCCTGTGAGTCAAAAAGTAAATCAGACACTTGAGAATAGGAAAGTGTTACATCAGATGTCAGTGCTAAAAGATATATTTAATTTTACCGGAGGCCCAGCTGCTCCAAAGCCTGTTGGTCCCTGTGGCCCAGGAAGCCCCATGTCACCTTTGGAGCCCTATAAATAGGAAACAGCCCAAGAGAAAGTGTGAACAGGCTTCATCAATATGAAGAGGTCATGATTTCTTTTTTTAAAGTTACCTTTTCTCCTATAGGGCCAACAGGACCAGGCGGTCCTCTGACACCAGTAGGACCCTACAGAAAATGCATGAATTAGACCAAATTCTGAATAGGTAAAGCGGACACACAGGGCTTCACAAGTATGAGATAAGCTTACTGCTATTCCTGGAAGTCCCCTCTGTCCCTGATCACCCTGTAACACACGTACAAAAAGATGAGGCAAAATGAGAAGCAGGAAGTTTAAATGATCTGAGGAGAAAAAAGACTAAGCCAGGGATTAATTTCCCGGGTGTACAACACAGATATATTATTTCACAATTAGTTAAAGAACCTGAGATAGAGAAAGACCTGGGATGCTCTTAGATGGTCATTTATTAAGTTAAAGATTGATCTTTAAGGGACGACAACTGTTTTTTTTCCTAGGACATCAGTCTTACCTGTGGTCCAGGAAGGCCAACTCCTGCAGCTCCAGCTTCTCCCTAAAGGGGCCAATATACATGAATCAGTATGATAGTGAGTATGATAGTGATACAACACATACGAAGACAATTTTTAGTGAGAATTTTATCAATACGAACATTTAGAACAGTAAATGGATTCATACCTTGATTCCTTTGGGACCGGGGGGCCCCTGCACACCTGGTAAGCCTTGTTTTCCCTGGGAAACAACATTTGTGAGCTCAACATGGATATTCCCAGAGTACAGATGTAAAAATAAAGAAAACCCCAATTCTTACATTTTTTCCAGACTTTCCTACTCCTGGGGGTCCAGGATCTCCCTTCTCTCCTTTGGGGCCAGGCACAGCTACACCATCACCGACGACAGTGCCAGGAGAAGAGCAACTGGTGCATGCATCCCCCTCGGAGAACAAATTCAAACCATAATCCAATGAAACTTAGAAGAAGCAAACTTAGAAAAAAAAAAGTAATTGCTGGCACGTCAATCATTGATTTTATGTTTCTAATCACTGGAATCTATCAGTGGTTAAAAACTATCACCCATAATTAGCCACCCAAAAATGCTACATCTTAGTGTAGTACCAAAAACCTAATTTGCTCTTGAACTTGTCATGGCCTACTGATACTGATAATAATCATGATATTAAAAAAATATGCAAGCTTTTTCATTTAAGACTCCTCAGTAAAGGGAAGGACCCCATTCCTTTAACACGATTTTGAGAGTGATTTGTGTTTTCATTACATCTTGTTTAGATAGTTGTGTTCCTTATATATCATGTTGATCAATTGTCACTTCACTGTCTGCAGTCTGTACAAAATAGAGCTGCCTGTGTGATGACATACCTGCGCTGGCCTCTAGTTCATAAGAGTCTCAAAGACACGGCACCACGTTACCTACCTGTTACAGCCTCATACTCCATCCAGAGCACTGAGGTCTATTAATTAGTGGATGTTTGTTGATCCAGGCTAAAAAGTAGAGGTGATAGAGCCTTTTCAGTTGTGGCATCTATAGCCTGCTTTTTCACCTCAGAGTGGCTCAGACCCTTGGTCCTTTAAAAATGTATTTATTCTCACTTCCTTATGGGCCTGGTTGGGTTATACATCTTTTTTTTTTTGTTTCATGCACACACTGTTTTTATGTTACAAATTCACTTTTAATTCTTTTATTTTCTTCAAACGATTATTGATGTCCTTGAGATTTTTTTGTGTTTTTATCCTTATTCAGCTTTTGCAGCACTTTAGTCAACTGTGGTTGTTTTTAAATGAACTATAGAAATAAGCTTTAACTTGACTTGACTTGGTTGGGCCTTCATGTACCTTCTCTCCCTTTAAGCCTGTTAATCCATCCTGACCAGGCTCTCCGGGTAGTCCTGGCGTACCAGGAGCACCGCCCAGTCCTTTTTCTCCTTGGTCTCCTTGCTCACCCTGGTAATACAATACAATAATCGAAAGAAAGACCATAAGCCCTTACTAATAAAGTCAGAAAGCATTGTTGCTATTAGTTTACTCCCAATACTTTGTTTGCACTGTGCACCTGAAAGAGACTCTGAATGATACAATAGTCTGGTAGTGTTTATGTTATTCTATTTATTGTGAGCTGGTTGAAGGATTCAACAAGATCAATCAACATCAGTTCTGCTTTTGAGGAAACATGGATGTAAACAATGTGATCATTTTAACCGTTCGTAACATGGCTTTGCAAACATTGTACAAGGACAGATATGCATGCAACAGATGCAGCCACATTACATTTTTGGTGAAATATTCTTTGGAACTTTTGTTTGTTTATTATAAAAAAGCTCCACAAAGTAATTACATTCTTCAAAAATGCACGGGGCAATGCTCTTGGCTTTAACAAAAGACCTCATAAAGCCAAAATCTGATGATTTATTTCGCCCTCAAATACCAACAATAGCGTCAGTGTCAGTATTCCAGTAACTATCTGTGAAGATGAGACTGAGTGATGCCTCTGGATGAGTTTCAAGGTGATTTAAGGCAGCTTGGCTCTGTTGATGGCAGATTTACATCTCAGATGTTTCAGGGATTAAAGTGAATGTTCTGAAAACAGATTTGGTAAAACAAAAAGGTGAATCTGAGTGTAGCTGCCTGAGCTCCCTCAGGGAGCCTCCCTGAAATATTACCTGATATAATTTGATTTGAACCTCCTGCAGACACATTTTTGGTCTGAGTAATGTTAAATTAATCAATAACATCTGGCTGTCTCAAAAATATCTTTCTTCAGGTTTTTCAATTGTTTATTCCAGGAAGACATGCTTGGGATGTGTGGATAATGATTTATTGAAAAATCGGACAGAATGCCCAAGAGGCTTGATTAGTTGGTTTTAATTATTCAGCTGTCAACAGGGCTTTTAAGTGTGGCCTTTCAGGAGTAGACAGATTGTGAAAACACACAGACTACAGCTTTTAATAGAGTAGATCCATAAAAGACTGAAGCAGGAAACTTACCTTGTCTCCTCTAGCACCAGCCAGACCTGGTAGCCCCTGTTCGAGCAAAGATATAAGCACAATCATTTGCAAGCCTCTTGTCATCCAGGTAAAATAAAAACTTTTGACATAAAGCCAACCACAGAAGCATACAGCATGTAATTGAGGTGTGACATGAGCCAAACTGAATCTATTATAGCAACACTGCTGCGGTACAAGAAGAATCTCTGCATATTCTGTTCATACAATAAGCTTTATGGGTTGATTTGCCCTGAGGGGGGATCTTTCAGCATCGCAAACTTTTCACTCATCCAGATGGCAGTTAATCTGTTTTACTCTGCAGCAAAATAGGATGCCAAGAGGCCGCCCTGGCCCTGTGACTTCTATGACTAATTATGATGAAGATCAGTAATGTGTGCAATGGGGAATGCACCGTCTGAGCTTTTTTTCTTTTCTTTTTTTTAAAATTTGTTCCAGTAGTTCTAAAGTTGGCCTGTTTCATGTCCAATTGAGTTAGGATGTGTTCATCCACAGAGGTGTCATCAAAATGTTGGAATGTTTATTATGTTAAAGATCTCTATTGAAATCTTGCTCTAAAATCTCATTAGAGGTAAACTACTGCAGGAAGTCTAAAAAACTCTCCTGCGCCTTATTTTAGGGATTTAAAGGGGATCATACTGCCCTCTATAGGATGAGGGCAAACATCCTAATAAACTACCTTTATGTTATTCTACTAACTGAATTTCCTTGTGTAGATATTCAAGTAACATATCTTTTTCTAAAAGCGCATTAGCACCTGTTTGCCATCAGCCCCAAAACCTGGGAGTCCAGGAGGACCTGGAAGGCCAGGTTCACCCTTTGTTCCCTCACGCACTGTGATGTCGGTGGATTTGCTTCCAGCCTCTGATGGCTGGCACACACCGCACTCGCCCTAGAGAGGACCATAGAGTTAGAAAGGTTAGTTTGAATGAATCAAGTCAAAATATGCATAACAAACACATTTTCCTTCTCTTACCTTCTCACCCTTTGGGCCAGGAATACCTTCACCAGATAGCCCTTGTCCGCCCTGTAAAAAGATAAATATAACATTAAAGTTCCATGAAGTTATATGAAATATGAAATTACATTATCAAGAAAAAAAATATGCATATGCTAATGGGATTTCTTTCACAGTCACATAAGTTGCATATAGGCACATTAATCAGAATAACTGCAAGATAAGCATGAGGTTTTTTCTCTTTGCATAATTAGAAAAAATAAATATATAAAAGTGTGCAATAACCCAAGGAGGAATCTACCTTTTCAGCTCAGAGTACACAACTGATTGTTCGATGATAATAGTTTAGAAGAATATTCAATTCCCTAGAATGAAAAATATCCTATCATATCTATGTAACTGATAAATAAAACGTATTATACCTTTTCTTGATATGGTTTGTTATGCAGCTTCCCCACTTTTATTGTAGAATATAAGATTTTACAATAATGATGCTAGCATCTTTTGAATGATATTTTACTATTATTCTTTTTTTAAGTGGGGTTGAGTGATTAAGTGGTCAGCATCTTACCTGAAGTTGCGCTTCTCAGTTTGGAGCGAAAGAGAAAGAGAAGCCAAGCTAAGAGCTATTAGAAATGGGACAGAGTAGAGCAAATTTTGGCAATCTAATCTATTCATCCATCCATCCTTTTTTGTATGCCTGCTTATTCCAATGCAGGGTCACTGGGGGCTGGAGTCTATCCCAACAGCTAGGAGAGAGGCAGGATAGAGCCTGGACAGATTGCCAGTCTATCACAGGGCCAACACAGAGTTGTAGCAACAACAACTAATGCTTATTTTTACTCCTAGGGAGAATTTAGAATCACCGATTGACCAAACAAGCACGTTTTGGATTGTGTGCAGAAGTAGTATTACCTGGAGCGAATGTGCACATGCATGGGGTGAACATGCAAACTCTTTGTCACCATCTAATGCAACTCAAATTTAATAAACTTTCAGTATAGTGATTCAAACAAAAGCTGCCCTAGATTGTATGTCTGCTTCACTGTAGACGTAGGCATTCACTTATGCACTATATTTTCTCAATGAAGATATCCATGTTGTGCTGGTAGTGCATAGCCAGTCTGCAAAGAATCACTGAAGAGTGGCTACACTATCTGCACAACACTAACATTATCTGGTTGAGAAAATTAAAACTGGTTTTAAAAAATGTACAATTGTGAACAACTATAAGGTCATATAAAAAATGGCTTTAGTTGTAGCCTAATTTAGAGTATTTTTTTAGTGTTTTTATGTATAGCTTAAACAGTGTCTGACAAATTGAGGTGGTTTATTTCATTTTAACATTTCAAATAATCTTTTAAATAGAACACTACACATAAAATTACATTGAACACACTAAGAGGAAGGCTTCTTAACGAGAGAAATGACCTGAACGCAACTAAATAGCAGCCATGATAACATCTCAAATTCTCTAAAATAAGAGTTTTATTAATCCCTTTATCATGACTGAACCACCCTTCATGAAAGAAGGGAGACAATTCCAAATTTTCTTGCAGTTGCAACCTTCAAAACAGTGCTCGATTATATTTATTTTGTGTGACTTGTGTGGATGAATATGCGGACAGAAGTGTGAATGAAGCAGCCTGTGACAATATCTTTCACTTTTGAGTCATTTTATTTCCCTTTTGAACTGCCAACACTCATAATAAAGGAATGCTTTTCTATTTTATTATACCTTAATGTAGTTTCACAGCATGGTCTCAGTGAATCTCACTGCAGTGTGGTTGTGTTTTTATTGCATCCTTACAAAGTTCTCCTACCACCTTTTCTCAACCTCATGATATTTTCCAACAAGGTCATGAAAGAGCTCAGAAAATATAGTTAGGATGTGATATTTTATTTTTTGCTACTCAATCATAACCTTTGCCTTACTCTGCTCTCCTACCTTTGCACCTTTCTGTCCATCCTTGCCACTGTGTCCCCTAGGTCCAGGTTTGCCCTGTCACATGATCACATTTTATTTTATAGCATCTCCGTTATGTGAACCAAAACATTAATTTTCAAAGTACTGAAGCTGAACTTACCGGCTTACCATCAGCTCCTGTGCTGCCTGCATTACCCTGCAGACAGTCAGGGGGGGGGGGGAAAGAAAAAAGAAAACCACTCTAAATTTTATGAATTGATAAAAATGGATGGGTTTTTAAATTGGTAATTCACCCTTCATAGTAAGTTGCACCCTACAGGCAGCCATGTCAAATGATATTGGTTTTTGAGTACCTAGGCTTTTTGCTAATAAGTTTCCTGCTGAGGAAAATCCCTATGGTAGACAGTTTGGGCCCTGAAATTAGTACACCGCTGTGATTATCTTCCTGATGAAGTCTATTAAGAGCTCCAATCAGAAACCTACTGAGTGAGTTCCTCTTATATGAGCCATGCCTGCTATTGAGGTCAGCCACTCAGAGTACAATATCTTTTTGTGTTGCTTACCTGCTCTCCTTTAAGGCCAGGTAAACCTATATTTCCTGGGTCCCCCTGTGGAACAGAAAAAAAAACCCAGACAATATATCACTTTAATAAGGATGCTTATTGCAGCTTGTATATGCATGAAAGCAAAGTAAGGCAAGCAAAATCAGAGAGAGAAATTTTGTCAAACAAAACATCTACCAAGCTAGTTTCTTTCCTGTATTTTGAACTTTGAATTTCGAGTATCGTTGTTTTCTCTTAGTGAGAGCAAAGCAAAGCAGACTTACTTGCTCTCCTTTCTGTCCAATCCCAGGATCCCCTTTCTCCCCCTTCAGCTGCTTGCTTTGGGCCAGGACATTGGGGACCAGGTTAGGAGTTAGGTCTCCAAGCGTGGGGCACACAGAACAAGCCTCTCCCTAAAACACAATGACAGAGATTGTCTCAAAAACTTTCATCCAGAGTATTTCTCTTTGAGAACATAAAAGCTGAACTAATGGCTATAAATGTTCTGGAGTTCCAGGGCAAAGAGTAACATGAGCAAGACGAGGATAAATTACAGAGCATAGTTAAGTAATTAGGCTACTCTATTCAGTAGACAGCTAAATAAAGCAGTCTAAACTAGAAATCATTGTTCTCAAATATAAGACAGACACTAAGCTAACCTTTTCTCCTTTGGTGCCATCTGATCCTTGTTCTCCCTGCCAGAACAAACAAAAAAAGATAAACACAGATATCCATGAAGGCAAATTAATCCCAGCCTGCTCTGCCAAGTATGTTTGCTTTGAGATGTCTTGTCTGGACATGACATTAGAAGCATTTTGGTCAATGCAATTAGCTACATGTCAGAGTATATCAGTAATGTTAGTGTGGGTGCGAGTCGACAGCAGTGCGAGCACCTGAACAGGTTTGTAATTCAAGCTTTTACACATAGGTAATTGGTTAGGGTGACCTAAACCTGTGTAGAAGCTAAAAGTATGTGTGGGCTTTGGACTTTGTTCTTGCACAGTTTGACTCAGCTGGATTTGCTTGCATCTATTTTAATGGAACAACGTGCTGATGTTAGCATATCTGAATGTAGGAATGCAGATGAGTATGTATAGGTCACACCTCCACAGGATATG
Organism: Leptatherina wallacei; assembly: GCA_028567055.1. NCBI lineage: Eukaryota > Metazoa > Chordata > Actinopteri > Atheriniformes > Atherinidae > Leptatherina > Leptatherina wallacei. Next base: position 9,212,650 of record JAOXYM010000018.1, read on the forward strand.
AATTAACCATAAATTGTAAATGAAAAAGGGGAAGTCTATACCTTCTGTCCAGCTTTTCCATCCATACCTTGAGGCCCCTGGTAAATACAGAGAAAGAGGAAGGCAAAAAGTGTAAATCCAGAAGTAAGAATATTGTTAGTTGAGCTTTGTGAGAGAGGTCATATCTACTTCTTCCTCTCTATTGCTGTACCTCTTTCTCCTTCTTCTGTAACCAGGTATGACAGAATGATGCTGGCACTATTGGAAATCGTTGCGCAGAGAATCTCATAAGGCTCAAGATTTATATTCTATGGCTCCCCACCCACAAATCATTCTCTATTTCACCTACTGGAGTAGATGGGAGTTGCAGAAGGATAAATAAAGAGAAACATAATGTACAAAATGCTGAGTTTGGACTCACTCGAGAGACAAAAAGATGAGGTACGATTACACTAAAAGGAAAACCCTTCTCTTGGTGACTAAAGTTTTGACAGCATATCATGTCTTCTACCCTTGAACTGCTGCAACACCATGAGAATTACAAGGGCAAATACAACCTCAGGGTAGAATTAAATGCCACACTTTCCTCTAGAATGATAAGGAAAAATTAAATATATATGCTATCAAACAAGAGCTCAAGGTTCAGTCGTCAGCTACAACTCAGGCCATGTCTAGATCCCTCTAATAAAACATGCAGCAAGATCATAAAAATGTAAACCTGAGGATTCCAGGCAGGTACAGAATATATTATATTACATTACATTCTAACTAATGCACTTACAGGGAGTCCTCTTTCTCCTAGTCCTGGTAACCCAGGCTCTCCTTGTGGGCCAGGCTTCCCTTGCAAAGCCACTGTGTTGCCAATGTCTGTTGGCAAGACTGGGCACACTTCACAAGGGTCACCCTGAAAATTTAACACAAAATTAAATAAACAAATGTGTTGATGAGGCAAGACAAAGATGTGCAGATAAAAAGATTAAGGACACTGTCTACATTGTATTATACCTTTATTCCTTTAGCCCCTGATGGTCCCCTTGGTCCCTATGAAAATACCAGAATCTTTATCAAACACTTATGGTGGAGTTTATAGATATGATACTGAATATTGAAAGTTCATGCACGCCTTTACCAATCAATGTTTAAAAAAGTCTCTTACTGGATCTCCTGGCAACCCATCTTTTCCTGAAGGTCCCGTTTCCCCCTGTAAACACAAACTGAAAATTAAAAACCATTCATAGAGCTATGGTATTATTTTGAGTTTGATAGCCTTAGGATGTTATGAAACATCATCCAATTCTCCCTGGATGGGACCCATGTTTAGTTCTGTATAAAAACTGAAACAATTATAGTAAGATTTTCCACACAGACCAACTGAGAAGCAAATTTACAGTAGACACATTTTTTAATAAGCTGCTACTGGGCATGGCAAATGTTGGACATTTTATCCTTTTCCTTTTCTTTTTAACTAACTATTTTAAAATTTAAGCGATTTAAGCAAACTTTCAACAATTTATTTGACAGTTGACATTTTAATAAACTATTTATCCAGCACATGGACTGAAGAAGTATTTGAACTCTTTAGCTAATGGATTAAGCTATTTTTTTATTATAGTTATCTAACTCCAGTTCTAATTTGTGTTAATTATTCAAGCTGTTTAATTTACAAGTTTATTCATTTCTATCTCAAAACTCTATTTTTCATGATTAATTTTAGCTAGATTCCCACAAGATAATTTGCTAATTTATTTAGCTAAATTTCAAACTGCTTTCCAATTCATTTAAGCTAACTTTTCAAATGTTTGTTAATGCCAGCTAACTATTCTGAATTATAATGCATTAATTTAAGGTAGTCTGATATTTTAAGCTATTTCATCTGTTTAGCCATTATTCAAGCTAACTAGCTTGATTAATTTTTCCAAATCATTTAAATTCATGTTAATTTCATTCATTAACTTCAGCAAAGAGATTTATAGTGCACTTAATTATCAATTTCAATAGCATTTTTTTCTGTGACTTCTCTCTAACACACAGTACTTAATTACCTGTCCTGATTCATAACATAGCATAGACCAAATGCTTTTTATATTTCATCTGTTTGTCAAATCTTTAAGCAAAGTATTTAAACTTTTGGGTTCAACAGCTTTTAATGTTTCTCCTTAACATAAATATGTGTATACTGTTTTGTTTTTTTTGTTTTTTTACATCTGTACTTACTTTTAGGATGTGATAAAAAACTATTTACTGACACCTATAGAGATACACGCAGATATAAAAATACCCCTGACAACAATCTCAATAACAGATGTGAATAACAGTGGGGAAAAAAAGTTATATTTCAAAATTGAATCCTACCTTTTCTCCTTTTGCACCACCCGGTTCACCAGGGGGACCCTGTCAAAATATAAGTTGATAGAAAGTATTTTCAAAGTTTGTCAAGGACAATTAAATCCAAACTAAAATAGTACTGGCAAATCCAGTACTTAAGCAGTGTCTCGTAAATCTGTGTTTTGGACAAACTAAAACCATCTCAAAGAGGAGTGTAAGGACATAAAGATTGTTACAGTGAGGACATCATCCAATAATTGAAATCCTTTTTCCTCTAAAGTTATTCCATTTAAAGTGAACTCACTGGAGGACCTGGCATTCCTGTACTTGGCGGACCTGGAGGTCCAGGGTTCCCTGACTCCCCAGCCAACCCTTCAGGACCCACCATGCCTGGTGTACCCTGAAAAAAAATTTCAACACAGAATCTATTAAATCCAAACTGGTCTGAATATATTTGACAGACAGGTCGATGGCAGAAACTCTAAGATGTAGAGCAAACAGACCTTTTGTCCCTTAGGGCCGACTACACAGACGGACCCAGCTCGACCCTGGAAAATGGTGACAGATGGAGAGAAAAGTACCATCATCAATGACATCACCGAAGTATCAGACAAGCTCTGCTGAAATCCATTTCCAACATGTCTTCATAAATTGCAAAGAAAAGCTTGTTGTTTTTCCTGTACCTGGTCTGTGAGGTACTCCCTTCAATAGTGCATACATAATATGTTCTACCAGCCTGGTTCCAGCTACATCAACAAGTGTATGAAGATTCACAATGCCATATGGCTGGAGTGTAAGGCTTAAATAAATCTATCCTTCACCAAATCCATTTGGCCACATCAAGCACTTAACCTGGCAAACAGTTAAATATAAACATGTCTGATGCCAAAATTATTCAAATATTTCACAGCTCACACACGTTGTAATTTTTTTATTTAAAAGTTTTCATGCGTCTAAGGGATCATTCCACCGTACAGGGAAGATTAAAAGGTTTAAGCCTTCCTGAATAGATGCCTGCCTGTTTGAAAGACGAATAGCAACAGTCAATGAGGCAGCATTGATTGTGCAAGCTTTGTTGCTCTAGCCTAATCTAACAGGCATTAACAGGCTGACTTAACGCAACGGGAAAGAGGACGGGAGGGGGTGCAGATATCAATGGAAGCCAGAGCTTAAAGAGTAATACCGTATAAGTTTACTGAATATCCGCTCAAGCCTGATAAAAGTAGCTGCATATGTGGATGTGTGTGAGTGTGTGTGTGTGTGTGTGTGTGTGTGTGTGTGTGTGTGTGTGTGTGTGTGTGTGTGTGTGTGTGTG
>JAOXYM010000018.1:9244792-9259038 GCA_028567055.1 Leptatherina wallacei
TCCAGAGAAGAATGCTGCACAAGCTGCTCAAAATAATGGACAATTCTTCACATCCTCTACACACCACAGTGAAGGCAGAATAGAGTGTGTTCAGTGGGAGGCTTCGGCAAGTCCGTTGTAAGATGGAAAGGTACCGGAGATCATTCCTGCCAGGAGCCATCACCCTCCGGAACAAGGCCCTATCTTCAATTCAATTTTTTTTGTATCATCATTATTATTATTTGAAAAAAAAAAACTCTGCTACAACAATAATTTCCCTCTAAGAGGGATAAATAAAATATTTTTCATTTAATTTAATTTCATTAATCAATCCTAAATGACACCAAATCCCAACACCTGAACATTAACAATGGTAAAGTTTTATTACAAATTGTTTGTATGAGTATTAACTATAGTTCAGTCAAACAACTTACAAATTTATGTCTATATATCTTTACTGAAGTGATCACTAAAAGTGGATGCAAGGGTGGGTGACGGGCTGAAAAAGCTCTATAGTGCACTGCCGACTACAGTGTTGAGGGCAAGAAAAGAACTTTATAGCCCAATTAGACTGCATATGTTTGATTGGTATGATGTTTGATTGGTATATAGAGTGTCAGGCAGATCATGTGAAAAGCTTGAGCTGTTCGCCCAAACTAGCTTGCATGTGTCGCTCTATTTATTAAGGCAGCTACATGAAAACAAGAAATATTTTCCGATTCAATTAAACAAATCAGGCAATTAAAAAAAAAACAATAGATGTAGCTGTTTGTGTGACACACACAAGAAATGTGGTCCCAGTTTTTGTTAATGTTTTTCCCACAGCATGGGTACGATATGTATTCCAACTTGTTCCAAAGATTTATCTCTGGGTTAGTATCCCATATCAGTCTCTTTGGATTTGGTTTATTTGTGGTGTAGTACCCATTAAAGCCAGTAGTTGTCATCAGGACACTTGGCAGCCAACCGGAACTCGGCTTTGTGCCGTTGTTGAATTTTTCGGCACTCTATGATGACGAGTCAATGCAGCAACAGCATAATGTTGTCCTGTCTGCTTATCTAACTTTTCTTATCAGTATCTGCTGTATGGTCGCGTGCCTGAGACCTGCAACATTTGGTTGAACTAATAATGGGCAGCTATTTCAATATTTCTATTTTAGGTTGTTTGACCTCTCTGTCTTTGATAGTTATATGAGTTAACTATATGTAAACAGCTTTGAATAAATCTAAGGGTGCAATCACTAGGATGGTGTGGGGGGACTTGGTTTGATTGGGTGGGGAAAGCTGAGAAATGCTGCACCTTCAACAACTGCTTGTTTGGGGCTGTACTGTCCAAAACGACCACTGAGTCCAAAGAAAAAAAACAGGAAGAAGAAGAAAGCCCAGCTCCGAAAACAGAAGACTTCCCCCTTCAGCCAGCTCATTCACAGCAAGAAAATAATGGACCAAAATCAAATTTATGCAGTCTTGGTGCTTCTGTTTTTACCTTAGTGTTCATATTGAAGGCGGTTTTCACAAGAAGCCGCCCATATGAGCAGCAGCCAAGGCAGTAAGCTATTAAGCAAGTTGCTCTACAATGCACTCTACTTCACTTCCTCTCTTTGGTTCCCCCTTCTGTTTCCTTTCACACTGTAAGGAAACTGCACCATTGTTCACTTTTTTCTGTCCACACCAGAGTGCTAATGAGCGTTCTTACTTCTCCAAATGAAAAGTATCTGTGAAAGCAGCAGTGTGAATGTGCCACAAATGAAAACTAAGATAGTTGCATCTATACACCGGTTTCCACTTTTCTTTTCTCCTGTGTTAGAATGTATACAGTATTTATATATTCTGTGCACTTTCTTTATCACTTTTTCCCCTAACATTTTGCTTTCTTTCCACATACATTCTGACACTTAAAAAAGAACTACAATGCATAGCCCTTGTGTGTGACCTCCTGGAATTAACTTTCATAGCAGATACAGTCCAGCAGGCTTCATCCTTCAGTTTTGGTCAAGGTCATCTTTGTGTACCAATGCAATATAGCCTACATACACTGCCCTTGGAGGTGTGTACAATAGATGTATGGAGAGATAAGGGGTTCGAGCCCTGTGCATGCTCACTGGGATGGTAAACACTTTGAAATATTCTGTCTTGCTCTGTTTTGATTCTTTTTCCTTTTCATTGCACGCACTCCCCTCTCACACACAAACACACACACACTTGCAAAATTGTTGATGCTGGTAGCTGGTTCCCCACTCCTAGAAGTGGGGTGACAGTGATTTATGACTAAGTGAAGATCCAAGGGAAAACAGCCAGCTACAGGATGTCAAAACAAAAGAAAGACTAGTGGGGATAAAAGGTGAATAATAAAAAAAGAGAAGAAAGAAGAAAAAAATAACAGAGATAGAGGGATCGAAAACTCCTGTGAGGGGTCAAAGAAATCCAAGTAAAAACTGAAAATGCATTAAAATTGGACTGTAGTAACTAATTCATGGTGAAATGCAAAGGAAGACAATTTGAAGAAGAAAAAGGAGAGTAGGTAAACCAAACAGCCACTGACAGAGAAACAGAGTTGTTCCACTGTCGATTAGAGAAATAAGCTGCAGGGCACAAAACCACTCACAAAAATTATTGACTTTTTAAGGTGGAAGTTCTGCACCCTGGCCTATTACGTTCAGGGTCCTTGAAAAACACAAAAACCATGGACACACAAACACACTCATGAAAACAGCTAAGAGATAAATCACTCAGTACGGGCCAGACAGATTCAGATCTCCCAGCTCTTGGAAAAAGTACCTTCTGCCTCTCTTGTTTAAAAAAAGAAAAACGATAGAGTGGTAGAGAGCCAGTGGAAAATCAGTTTGAGCCAGAGAGGCACAGGAGAGGAGGGAGAGGAAATTCAATGTTGAAAAGGCAGACACAAGTTTAAGACAGGAATATCACCTGGAGAGGTGTATATGCACCCATGTATTGGGTTGTGCTAGAATCAATTGTTTTTAGTAGCTCAGGCTTCTGTACTCGAGTGTATTATACAAAAATAACTGGAAGGAATTTTAAACAGCCAGTATCTGACACATGAAAGAAAGAGGACAGTATCAAACTACATCTGACAAATGTCGTTACACACATTACTCTTTTCCCTGTTGCACTCTCCTCTTACTTTTTGCGATTTAACCAATATGCGAACAATTTAAGAATAACACCAAATTTGCATTCGGTATTGGGTCTGGACACATCTGAGCCTCAAATTCAGCCCTCAACAGGAAAGCAATTATTCCCCAAGTTGTAAAAAGTGTTCATTTCCCTCCTCACCGACTCTTACACCGTCTGCCCTGTGTATTTATTTTCTTAAAATAAAATCACAATTTTATTTCGCTCTCTTTTATTACCCTCCCACATCAGAAAAACACTTCATGAGCATCCTGTCCCTTACCTTTGCACTATCACCTTTAGCTACTTCTAATTTGTTTGTACACTTGTGGTTATTAACTCATATATTATATCAAGAACAGCAAAGTATAAACAAACCATAAATTTTGCTGTGTGAATACTGACTAAATGCATTGCAGTTTGGTCATAAACATCTGGCGTCTTGGCCTTGTTCCATAATGTCACAAAATTACTTTAACACAACCGAGCTGCATAAGAAACAGGCAGCATATTCAGATCGTATTTGACTGAGACTGTAATCCATGTAATTGGTGTCTATTTCAGCATCTGCAGACAACTGACGGAGGTGGGAGACAAGCATCTTCATCTGGCTGTCACTCATTGGCGTCAGCGTGGATTCGGTGAATGGATTAGCCTCAGATACGAAGCAAAAAAGCTTCTTTCCAATTACTGTACACACGTCCAACACTTCAATCAAACTCAGCTGTGATGAATTAAAAAGCCGCTTGAGTGATAGAGCGCCTTAGCTGGATGGAAGCTATTTATTAACCTGCTTCTCAAACACAAGAGTATATATAAGAACTGGAAGGATGATAAAATCCAAAGGAAGAGACTATAATTAGAAAGGGAACAACACATTTGCTCACAGCTGCTCAAAATCTATTGAAAATATATTGTTATCGTAATATTGAGGTGCACAATATTGATGTAAAAAAAGACAACCACAATGTCACATTAAACTAAACTAGAAAAGAAGCTATCGAACAACTAATATGTACAGGTGCAGAAGTGAAATGCAGCACACCTGTGATTATCACCATAAATTCAAGTATTGTTTTTGTTTATATATTGTTTTACATATATTTGTAAATGCTTTGCTTATATCATGCAGCCCATGCACATGCATAAACATCCATCTTCAAATTGGAAGACTGGTGATTCGATACCCAGACTCCATGTATCAATATGGAGGATCAGGAGGGTCTTTGAAAAAGCAATACCTTGTTTTGATGATGAGTAATTAATTATAAAATAAAAATAGAAATAAATATAATTTCAAATTCAACAACACTTTGGGGCCCTGAGTAATGAAAACCAAGTTAAAACAATCACAGCTGCTCCTTGAATGTATCCCGCTCTCATTGGGTAGACAGCTACAGAAACACAAGTCATAACATCTGTCGTTATGAGAGCCATTGGGAACTACAGTCCCAAAGAAAAACTAATTTGTCAGACATATGATGGCACAAGTTGCATGAGCGGCCAAAATGGAGGAGTGCAGGCTTTACAGCCCAAATGCATTATTCATCCTTTGTTACGCCCAGAAGTTAAATTTGGTTTTGGCACAAGGCACAAATACCACTAAGACATGCAGACTTTTTTTGTGAGTATTGATGCCTTTCACAACTTTTTTTCACACTCATGTAAAAGATCAGATGAAGCTGTGCGTTTGCCACGAAGGATACAAGTTTCTGTCTGTCTGCTTTCTGCTCTCGAAAATTGTCACGAAAGATGCGGGATGGGACAAAGAGACCATTGCACAGGTTGCGCCTTGAAGCACAAACTTGAGGATTTAGACTTTTTCTTCCATCTCAAAGTATTTCAGTCCATTTTCAGCCTCACAGAAATGCTATTACAGGTTTTGGATATGGACAGGAGTGTATTAAAAGTACTCTCGTTGCTCTCAAAGTTTTAAGAATGGACAAGAAATTCAATGTCATTCATGAAGAAACAGTCCAGGCGGGGAACCTGTGCCCCGCTTCTGCAAGCACCTGGAGCATGGGGGGATCCAGCACCAAGAAAGAGATGAGGAAACAATCATATCTTTCTTTACTTTCAGATTGTTGGCAGTAGAATACTACACATGACCCACAAATTTGCAGAAATGGAGCACCTGAACTTCTTTTGGAGATTGGCTCACATATCATTTGCATCTTTTTGCAAGGTCACCGCTTTTCCTTGCAGCAAGTTAATGCAGCTGATCAAAACACATTTTTTATTTGATGAGCAGAAACTAAAGCATGAAGTCGACAAGTTGCTTTATCTTATGCTCACGTTACCAGCAACCAGCACATCAGCAGAACGGTCCTTTTCCTGTCTTAAAAGGTTTAAAACATTCTTGAGAAATACGTGTGGACAAGACGGGCTTGTCAACTTAGCCAAAATATCCATTGGCTCATGTTGTTGTGGAAGACCTTAGAGCCAGAGGAACATTATATAACATGGTTATTGACCACTTTGCATTTAAGTAGGGTGAGTGAAATGAACATCATTACTCCCCACTCTGAGTTTGCAGATGACTGAACTGCTTTTGTGAATTTGGGTGTGTAAATACTGTTTATGCCTGGATGTGTGTTACTAAAATATTATTGAGCAGACCTTCTCTGTATGGTCTTGCTTATTTTTAAAGTATATATATACATTACATTGATCATTTAGTATGTTATCCTTGTTCTATTTTTCAGTATAGGCTTTAAATGAATATTCAATGCATTCAATTCTCTTTTAAACCATACTTTACATAGCATCTCAATTTCTCTTGAAACAAGCTTGTACTTATGGGCAAAGGAGTAAAGGAAACTTCAAAAACAAACAAAAAAAATCAAAGAACTGGAAAGCAAGGGGAAAAAAACACATTAATAAAAGTCAGTGAGTTCTATATATACAAAGAGACAAAATGAAACAAATGAAAAAAGGCAGCCAACAAGCGAGGCTGATGTTCAAACATTGATTATTTTCTGTCTCAGTCAAACAAGAGTCACCCAGGTAGCATGCTTCACTGATAAAACTGACAGCAAAGCTCTCTGTGGAATCAAGATTTCAATAAAAGCCGCTCTCTAACAAAATCCAATACCAACAACAAAGAATAGATAGAAAGTGGTGCTCCTGTCCTCTCTTTTGTATGATTTGGAGAAAAACAAAAACATCATGTTCTTTTCTTCTTTTTTTTTCCTTTTGGCTTCACTGATGCTGATTTCCTGAGAAGTGACAGGGATCTTTTATTGTTTCTCCCCCTTTTATAAGAACAACTTCTCACCAAGACTGTGACAAACAAACATTTTTGACTCTTTAAGGACAAAATGTCTCAACCCAGGAAGTGTAGATTTATCTCCAACTGAGCTCATATATCACATCAGCAGACAGAGTGATGTAATATTCTATGTTGACCCATTTGGCAAGTCCTGAAAAACAGCTTCATTAATGGAGAGTAGAGCGGGAATTCACAAGAACTATAGGAAAAAACTAAACAAAAAAACAAAGAGCACAGCACATTTAAGAAATTGCAACAGAATATCAAAGACAAGCTACACCCAGTTACTCTGTAATACCATATAAAGCCATGGAAGGAAAATTACATAAGTGCAGGGAAACCATGGGCTGTTGGATTTTATAACTCCAGGTTTCTTTGGCAAGTTGAGAACAAACTCTCAGATCCTGCTGATAAATTCCAACTCTTACAATTCTTCACTTTTTGCTGCCTTCTGCAAAGCTCCTGCTACTTAAGAAATCACTTGTGGAGTTTCATATGTTTCAAAGTCATGATGAGAGCTTGTTATAATAAGTACATGCGGTTACAACAAAAAAGCCAGAGAGGCTGTTAAAGTCCAGCTTTACAAGTCAGTGTCACCGCTGAGGGAAATTAAGTGTTCCTGGAAATGCAATCAACGACTGACCAGGGTTTGCTATTTTATACAACAGCCACGAGGCAGCATTGACATATAGGGTGAGGTTTCAGAGGCTGAATAGCCACTGGATGTCAGGGTGATCTGCTTTTATTCAGACATTTATCCAAAGCCTGTCAACACAGGGTCACAGAACTCAGCAAAATCCTGCACATTTCACTTTGTTTTTCTTCCTGTAACACCCTTCCTCCCACATAAAGGTGAACCAACTTGTTAGTGCAAGATGTGTTTCTTTTATGGTGTCAGGGAAAAGAGCAAGGTGCTGAAAAAGAGAAGGAAAGTGCACTTACTCTGTTGGTCGCAAGAGTGCCGTCTTGCCCAGGCGGAGAATGACGGGACCTCGAGGGTTGCGGATTTTCTTGACATCTGTGCTCTTGAACAGGGAGAATCGCCTGACCAGATTGAAACCTATCAATAATAGGAATTTGATTAGCACCCAACTAAATAAAAACAAGATAACAATATGCGTTCTTGAGCTCACGATTTCACCTGTGATATTGTGCCGTGCCGTTTGAGGAAACTTCCAATCATCAACTTGCAAGGGTGGGCATTGTACACCTGTGGAAACAAACGGAATGCACGGAGTGTTATGCATACAAAAAACACATATATAATAACAGCGCAAAGCCAGGAATATACCTGAACTGTCATTCATGAGATGTAAACAAGTCACTGGAGAGTTTATGTAAAATGTTATCCTTGAAACTTTCTGCTTTGTAAAACAAAATTTGTGCAATACAGGATAAGCAACTTCAAACATACATTTGGGACTTACTGAAATATTTACCTGCTTATAAAGCGAATGAGTTGGGGGGGGGGTTGAATGAGAGCTTAAAAAAAGGTGTAAAACATGGACAGAGAGATGAAATGAGGGCAAAGCTGTGCGGTGTGAAACACAACCCGGTCTGACAGGTTGTCTAGCACCAAACTTGTCTGCTGCGGAAGCCTCAACATGATGGATATGTTCTCACCCTGTCAGGGGAGGTTGCACAGAAAAGTGTTGCCTGTCAGAGCAGCTTGCCTGGCTGCAGGGGGAGAGTGAGATGTGTAGAAAAAACACAGTACTACAGGTAGAGATGAACCCTGTGAATCACTGTGATCCACGATTAATTGATCTCTTTGGGGCCAACGACCATGGCCCTAAGCAAGACATTCTACTAGATGGTTTTTCTTTTTCTCTTCAACATGACTGCAGAGAATCTTGAAGCAGATGGTGCCTTGTGTTAACCAAAAATAAAACTTAATAATTATCTCTGGGCTGTGTTTTTGTCAGTATTCTAAATCATTAATATGTGCCCAATGCTCAGGGTTGGATATTTTAATTCGGTCTCATTCAATGCTGCCTCAAGCATATGCTGTGGTTACAATTTTTTAATCTTTTCTGGTAAGTAAAGTCTGTAACTGTTAAAAAGTTTAAATTGCTGATTTTTTTAAAAATGTTTGAAAGGCAGACATGGTATTTGTGCAATACTAAAATGAAAATAAGCATTTCCAGTACTTTATTCAACAAAAATCTTAAAAGGTATTATATTTTGGGGGGAAAAATTAAGTGCAACCTGAGCCCCAAAAGCCTCAACAACCCACTTTGGCAATAAATACTTTTCAGAAGTTTTTTGCATGATTATTCACAGATCGATCCAGCTGCTGGAACTTAAAGGCCCACTATATAACTTGTGCTATCGGCTAATTCGGCATCCATCTTGGATCCTACCTATACTGTAAGCTCTCTCCAGACAGTAAAAAACAGTCTTATCTCGACTCTTATCTCTTGCTCTTCTTTGACTCTCCTTAGTTTCCTCTCTTCCTCCGATAATGTCTTCAAACGTTTTGTTGCTGAATCCACGGACGTGCATTCAAAACGACTGATTTGTTTACATTGGTGTGTTAGCCTGTAACGCATGTGCAAAGTAAAACTTAGCAGGCGGCGTCCCGGATGTGAAAGTTCTATAGTGCGGTTTTTCAGCCGCGGTGCGGTGCTGGGCCACGACGGCCCTAGAACTGCACACAATAGATGTCACTGTGCCATCAAACGAGTCCGGAAAGCAGAGTTTTAAGGTCACAAAGTTATATAGTGGGCCTTTAAAGCATTCTTCCCACTGTAGATGCGTTTCCATGACAGTTTTTCCAAAAGTAAAAGGCATATTTCTAACAAATACAATCGCGATTTGCAGGTGTTTCCATTGAATGGTGTTTATGCATTAGACATTATTCTCGTAAAATATCTGCCCACGAGACTCCACTTTAAAGGAGGATGGAGATACAAAACATTTTGCCTTTTGGAGCATTTCGGTTGCCACTGCTGCTGTTGGTACTGTCCTCATCAGAACATGAAAGCAGGTGGTGATAGTCCAGAGGCAAAGTCCGTATGTATGGGAGCGGACACCAATAAGGGATTTCTGGGAGTGGGTCGTCACTGAGGAATTCACAGACAAATTATGGATTCAGAATTTCAGGATGATCCAGGATGTTTAATGAGCTGTGTGATGCCACTGAACCTCTTGTGACACCAGACATTTCATGCAGTTCCTACCAGGAAGCGAGGGGCTATTTCCCTTTATAAACTGAACTGGCAACTTGCTTCAAGTACACGTCCGGTGATGTGTAAGAAACAGTGTTTCCATTACACTTTTTTGATATACTTAATCGACACACCTGAAAAAAAAAAGAAAATTTTTTTTTGCAATATTTCAGAGTTTTTTTTAAAATATATGTGTTTCCATTGGCAGTTTTTTTTATAGTGCATTTCTACGGGTAATGGAAACACAGCTTGTGATTCCTTTATCCACAAGATGTGGTAATGTCAATACCTTTTGACCGGTCACTCCTCAATCTATCATTTCTCCTTTTTAGCCTTCCTTTGGTTGGTTAGCTGATGATGAGGATGCTGGTCCATTACTGGTTCATCTGCATTTGAACCCTTTGAGCTTTGTGCCTTATTTTGTATTGCCGACCCATAATGAAATGAGTATATCTCGACAACCATAAGGTGTATTGGAATGGTTTTGGAGTCATAGTAAAGGGTGTACTTGTGAGATTTGTTAAGATGTGTAAATATCAGTATATATGTGTTAATTAATTTTTTCATTTCATTTTATTTATTTTATGCAGGAAAGGATTAAAAGCAATCAGGCTTGACTCAGTAAAAACTGATTTTCAGCATGTTCCTGCTCTGCAGAAACATACACAGACACTCAACACATTTTCAAAGACATAACAATCACACAGACTCAGAGAGAGAGAAAGCAGTTCTTGGAGAAGGCTGTGGGGCCACATCAGTGGTTACAAGAGTAGCTGTCCACCAAATGGCAGCTGTGAGTAATTCTAAAGAGTTTTGGTGATGTTATAGTGTGTGGTACAGATGAAGAAAAAAGAAAGATGGTACAGAGAACAAATGAAAAACAAAAAAAAACTTTTAGGATGAAAATGAACATACCTTTGGAATTATTCAACTGTAGCTCTAAACCTTTTCCAAATCATAGAACATGTGAACATTATACAAAAGCAAACTATGATAAAGGGAAAGAGAACAAAATTAGAGATGATTTGGTTCAGACAGTTCAAGCAAGGTCTCCAAAATAACCATTTTGGCACACTTTGGGACCATCCATCCATCCATCCATCCATCCATCCATCCATCCATCCATCCGTCCGTCCGTCCGTCCGTCCGTCCGTCCATCCATCCATCCATCTTCTGCTGCTTATCAGGGGTCAGGTCGCAGAGGCAACAGCCTAAGAAGGGAAGCCCAGACTTCCCTCTCCCCAGCCACATTTCCCAGCTCTTCCGGGGGGATCCCGAGGCGCTCCCAGGCCAGCGGAGAGTTTTAATTCCTCCAGCCTGTCCTGTCCTTCCTTAGAGTCTCCTCCCCTGTGGGATGTACCCAAAATACCTCACCCAGGGTACGGTGGCCTGGAAGTGTGAAACAAATTTACATTCATCAAAAAACTTTAACATTTCGACCGAAAGACTTTGACAGGGGGTGGGGCAGCAGTGGTGCAAGTGGTAGAGCAAGTTGCCCAATAACCCAAAGGTTGGCAGGTCAAATCCTGTTCCCACCTCAGTCAACTGTCATGTTTTGGCCGTAATGTAAAAGTGTTTCGTTCAAAATATAAAAGTGTTTCGCTCAAATTGTGAAAGTGTTTCCGTGGATGTAAATTTGTTTTGCACTTCCAGGCCACCGTACCAGGGAGGCGACTAGGAGGCATCCTAACCAGATGCCGGATTCAAATGCGTTGGCGCAGCTGTTCTATTCTGAGCCCATTCAAGCGTCTCGCCCCATCTCTAAGGGACAGTCCGGCCACCCAGCGGAGGAAACTCGTTTCGGCTGCTTGTATTTGTGATCTCGTTCTTTTGGCATGATCAGAAACATCCACCCCCGATGAAGGTTAAACAACATGGCCTCACATTATCACACTTTGATACAATGAGAACATTATAGTTGAATCAATAAACCTATCAGAATCCTTTTCATAATCTTAACCCGAGTCTTCGCTCAACTTTGACAGTGAGTGATGGCAGCTACTTTGTTTGTAACAATTTGTTGAAGTTTACTGCTGTTGAATGGTTATTACAGATATATTTCCTACAGAGGTTTTATTATATTGCCCTTGTGTGACATGTCAGAGAAGTATTTAACCAAGTATTTAAAAGTAAATTAACTAAGATAAATGGACCTTAACTAATGGTCAATAGAACACACTGGAACATAGAAATAAACATTAAGAGTTATTTCAGAGGCACTACTAATTATACTATTAATGAGAAGAAGACCAAAGAATTAAGCCTCAGGAAAACACTTTCTCAGGCACTTAAACACTAATCAAAATATTGAGGAGGGTTTTGTGATAAGACAGTAAGAGCACAGCGTAAAGAGGTGCCCTCAAGCATCCAATGGCAAAATACTTTATATGTTTTTATCCACAGTTTAGGCAAACTTTATCCAGGCTTGAAGACAGTAAAATGAGGTGAAATAGTCTAATATAATTACTAAAATAATAACATTTATCTGACTTTAATTATGAGCAAGAAATTTAATTTCACGGAGGCCAGCTCAAAGAAAAATGAAATCCTTCTTAGTGCTTCATCGCCTATTATCAAGACCATCGTTTGACACCCTGCAGTTTCTGCTCGAAATAACAAAGACGGTGTTTCAAAGCAAAAGACATTTCATCCTGTCTGACTACTCAAAGTGTTGTTATCTCACTTTTCTCTATGAGCACAAATCATGGTGTGGAAAGCAGATGTCAAGCAGCTGTGTTGTGGGAAACTGAGAAACTTGAGATGAAAAGTCAAAGAAACTTCATGAATTGGACTTGATTTCTGAACAACAGACACAGTGGAAGAGAGCATCGAATACAAGTTTGGAGCCTTCTGAGACTTACTCAGTCTCACACATGATGCATTTTATAACTTGACAAGTCCATCCTGAAACCTTATTTGCTAAATCAGCACAAATTTGCAGCTTCACCAACGCACTCACACATTCACACACCTGAAGTGTTTCTTCATATCCCCCCATTGCAGATTTTTTGAAGTCAATACATGGTGAGTTCTACCTTTGTCACTGCTTACTCTGCTTTATTTTTTTATTTCCTTTTTGTTTTTTTTTTGTTTTTTTTTTGTTCTTTATTACCATCCTATTTCCATCTGACAAAGTAAAGATGAAGGCTTTCTAAGAAGTGGGAAGATCCGGGCTGCAGGCAAGGGAGCGGCACAGTGAAAAGCTGAAAAACTCAAAGAAGTCTGGGAGAGGATGGTGAACACTTTAGAGCAGATAAGGTGAAATATACAAGTTAGGCTAATGGAAGGTGTGAAGTGACACTTTAAAACTGCAGAAAAACACTTCAGAAGCTATGATTTCCTTTTCCCTGTTGATCCTAAAAATAATTATCATAAGATAAAGCAATCATCTTTAATAGAAATACATTGCCACTACATGTTACTGCATACATTACATTGGCTGTATTAGGACCGGTCTGCTTAACAGGAGCTCTGCATAGACTTGGATTAACTATCATGAGTCTGAGTTTTCATTTAGCATGCTTCCTTCAAGAATAAGGCAAGCAGACATCATCCTCTTCAGGGAACAGTCCCCATTTCTGGTGACTGATGTATGGTGACCTGTATGTATTTTTTAGTTTGCGATAACAGAAGATAGTGAATTTGGACATATCTGTTTCTCTCTTTGCTCTAATTTTCCATTTGTAGATAAATTACATTAGGCTATATGTTGGTCATTAACTGGTGTCTCCCTTTTTCCTTCACAGCAGGTATTCCTGGTTTAGAGCTACGGTTCTTGTTGACCCCTCTTTCCTGTCTTCTCCACCCTCAACCGGTCGCAGCAGATCGTCACCCTTCTCGAGTCTGATTCTGGATGTTTTTCCTTCCTGTTAAGAGGATTTTTTTTCCCCATTGTTGCCCGCCACCACTTGCATGCTCAGGATGGGGGATTGAATGAAAGAGAAGAGTCGATGCAATCTATTGATTTTCTTAGCCATGCAATTAGTTTTCACGAATTGTCTTATATGAACACAATTATTATAAATTGGATTAATGTGGATCATGTAATGGATTTGTTTAAGTTAGACCACATTATACTGGATTGCAATGACTTGGACTGACAATACAATACAAATAACAATACAAATAAAACTGGATTAAATTTAATCAAATATGTGAAAAAAAATGAATGAAAGAAGAAAAAGAAAGAAATATTTGTAAAATAAAAAAATGAATAAAACTTGACAAGACAGTTTAGCTGGCAGATTAAATAACTTACAAGCTAGAAAAGCCATGATTTTCTTTTTTCTCAGTAATCCCATTACTTTAGTCAACATTAATTAACAACACAGCTGAGAAAGATAACAAGCAATAATGATGGCATAAACAGGTTAACTTGCTAATTTAAAGCTTTAGCATGGTGAACACTAAGATAAAATATCAGAGCTAAGCTGTATGAAGACGAGTCAAGTAAAGATTGCAAAATTCAACAAGCTAAGCTACATCAAGCGACATTAAGCCAAAGCTAACAAAGTTCAACAAGCCTATATAAACATCGAACAAAAAGTTTGGAAATTTGTGTCTGGTAGATTATTTCTCTGGTGTAACAATGCTTCTTGGCAATACATTTCATACTGCTGGAAAGCCTGTTTATTTCCCTTTTAAATGGTGCCCCATTTGTAAGGAACATGCATTTGTGGAATGAGCAGCACAGC
>JAOXYM010000018.1:9259138-9270354 GCA_028567055.1 Leptatherina wallacei
ATAAACAGGCTTTCCAACAGTATGACATTTATTGCCAAGAAGCATTGTTACAACAGAGAAATAATCTACCAAACACACATTTCCGAACTTTTTGTTTGATGTTTATTAGCTAAGCAACAGTTTTTAGTCACGCTGGACACTTAAGACATTTTTAAGCAAAAAACAAACAAAAACAAACAAGCAAAATATGCATTTTAGGAGTTATAAAGTATAATATTAATACAGGTATTCATCCAATATCAAATATGATATGACCGAAGAAATTATCCCCATAAAAAACCTAATTGTTCTACTGTTTTCTACTACTGTGGATGATATGAAAAATAAGCTAAAAACCTAATGTTATCCATGCATAGCCAACAATGTATCATTGCAATTTACTTGAAACCATTAATTTTAACTTAATGAATTATTAAACTATAAAACCACTGATACAAAGTTGCTCTCTAGCCCTACAGCATATACTGTGTCATCACATTTACTTTGTCCACCACTCCTCTTTATCATCCAAATGTAATCAATCACATCTGGGTCTAGAAGAAAAAGGGTTGCATAAGCCATATAGAATAGGTTTTATTAGCTCAGGGATCATCAACTCTGGACCTCTCATGCCACTGTCCTGCAGGTTTTTGATCAGGACTACTCAATATCAAAATATTGATATTTATGTTATGATACAATTCGTGGAAATTATTCCCAAATTCGAAATAATTCCCATAAATTCCTATAATTCCGTGGAATGTTTCCACTTTGGAATATTCCCAAAATTCCCCATCTTAACTTCCCATGGAAAGTTTCTGGAAATTTACAAGAAATTTACTGGAAAATTTCCTCCCCATTGCAACCCTAGCCCTGCAGGTTTTCAATGTGTCCCTGCTCCAACACACCTGGCTCAAAGTAAATGGTTCCAACTGCCTATGAAGTTCTGCACAATGACTCACTAATTTGAGTCAGGTGTGTTGGAGCAGGGAAACATTGCAAATGGGCAGGGCTGTGGCCCTTGTGGGACCATATTGAGTAGCTCTATTTTAGATGTTTTCCCGCTGCAACTGAGCTGACTTAAATTTATGGATCATTAAGAGGTTTGTGCAGAACTTAGCAAAAACCATTTCATTTGAATCAGGTGTGCTACAGCAGGGAAACATCTTAAAACTGCAGGACCAAAAAGATCTCGAGTAGGTTATCCCTGCTGTAGCTTCTAACCACTGCATAGAACAAACCATGAGATCTGCCATTTTAGAAATGCTCTGACCAAGTTGCTAAGCCATCAGAATTTGCTCATTTTCTTGCTAATAGATCCTCATTTCAAGAACAGTGTTTACTTGCTACATATTATATTTCACCATTTTAAATATGTTGTTGTTACAGGATAAAGATCATATTGTTGCTACAACTCTGGTTATGCCAGTGTTGCTTGTCTAGGTTCATCGGTAAACATATTTGCAAAACTTGGTATTCTTTTTACAGCTTAGGATCAAATCAAATAGCCTACTGTGTGAACTTGTTAGAGAGTCAGACATTTTCTCACAGTCATGGCAGAAACGCAACATTTCTACAAAACTCAAAGGATGGATTATGTTTTAGTGGACTGTTGCGTTGTCAGGCACTCAGGCAGTTTGGCAGAGGACACGGTGCATAACTTGAACCCCATTTCCTTTCAAGCTGTGATCAAAGGAAAGCTTTTGCTTGTTGACAAGCTAATTAGCAAAAAGTTTGAGTGCTCCTCCAGAATCCCGCTAGTAGCTGCATGTAGCCTTAAAAAGATTGGATGGTTTTAGCTGGTTTCACTTCCTCCTTGATGAGTCTTGTTTGAGTCTTGCCAAAGCAAGTAGTGATATTGGCTGTCATGCAGTACTGCTGAGTGTTCTTTCACATCTTCACCCTATAAGATCTTTAGAGATGCAAAGGGATACCTTTTGATGCAAAGACACACTTAGCATGAAGAATGTACATATGAAATGTGTCAAGGCAGCACATACCTGATTAACTTGATAACCTTTTCAACATAATGATGGAATGGGAATTAATTTATACTTTGCACAATGTTAGACAAGCGTACAGGCATTCATTAGAACATGAAAAATGCACATTATACACTCATATTAAAGATACTTTCAGAAGATTTAAGCCTCAGTGTCCTATCTACCATTGCTTTGTTGTGGTAAGGCCTTAGTTAATAATTCAATTTTCACAGCAGCAGGGACTTGGCAGAGTGTTTTCATTAGGGGCAGGGAGGTCGAAAGTGTGCTCACAGTTTCAGAGTTTGTGCTGTGTAGTTTAGAAAGGGCCATAGTAGTTATTCAATAAGCTTTACAATGTGGCATTCCAAGATAATTGGACTGGGCTGCTGATCAGCAGAAAGCCAGAGTCAGTGGGTGAGGCTTCCACGTTTCCCGAATCTATTAAAGACATGCACGTACTGTGAGGAAGAGAGCGAATGGTATATGCTGGGTGATGCAGTGAATGATTCAATACAATAAATATAGTCAGGGTCACCAGACTGAGATTGTGAAAAAGGAGGGATTGAGATAGTGAGTCTGACATGTCGTTTCGGGCAAATGAGACAGACAACAGAGAACATTCCTTGTTACTTTCCAGAGATAAAATTGCAGTACGAAGGGTGGAAAGACTTAAAACACAGCACTTCAGGGGGATGAGCTCACTCATTTTCCCTTTGTGGGCCTCTGGCACACTTTCAAATCACACTCACAAGCTCACATAAATACAGACTTTGTCGTGACACACATTTACAAGCTTTTTACATCAATAAACTTGGACAAATGAGATTTCGTTGCTGCACATAATGTCTACCATCCTGTGTGTTTGTGAGTGTTTTCATGTTTACATATATAGCTAAGCGACGCTGGCTCAGATCATGAGAGGACAGGGTGAAATACCCTTAGAAAATATGACTTTATCATATGTAAGCTCAAAACTTAATATCTATATAACAGAACTGTATGTTGCCTATTGATAAATTCTAGATATTGTACAGTTCTGATATATTGTACAGTTCTGATATGAGATGCAAAGCTATACTACAAATAAAAAGTTTGGACACACTTCCCTAATTAAATCCAATGGGAAATTGTGGCAAACTTTTGAATGGTAGTGTAACTTCCTAAACACTGAGTTAATGGAATTTAAAGACATTGTGCTACAGTACACTTCAGCATAGACATAGTGTAGCAAATGTGAAGCAAACTTTTTAAAAGAAAAAACTAAACCTTTATCAAACATGTTTTCAAGGGGAACAAACTTGTTTGTGGTGAGTCAGACCTCTTGGTTAACTGCAGTTGGGAGAGGATGGGTTTGGTGTGTGGCCAGGGGGTGGTGGTATAGAATACACAGTTGGTTGTTGCAGTTCAATAGAATAAAGTTTTTTTCCACTAGAAATTGGAACTCTTCTCTCTGGTAATATATTTCACATTTGGGATATTATTTGCAATCCCTTAATGATGAAATTCTGGTCCAATAAAAATGGGAGAAGTAAGAGTCTGGTTGATAGCTGATATCAGTTGTTTCATCATTCACTTTCTTTTCTATGCAAGAGGAGCACTGAAATACACTACCAATCAAAAGTTTGGAAACACTTCCCCTTTAAATCTAATGGGGAAGTGTGACTTTTGACTGGTAGTATATGCCTTATTGAAATACAAATAACTAAACACTTGAAGTATTTCAGCCCTTAGAGGCAAAGTCACTGTAGTACAATCAGAACACACCATCAGTTGGTCGCTGTTACGGCTGTCACTACTTTCCCTAATCATAATGTCAATTCCACATGCAAATCAACCTGTTCCGTTGCCCAGCTGGGATTCGTCCTTCACCACCACACCTCCACAATCTGCTTCCTGATTCGCTGCCCTCCGGACCTATTCAACTCCACTTCCTCCCTGCCCAGGATAAAAGGCCCAGGACTTCACTTGTCCATTGGCAGCTGTGTTCTGGTGTTGTAAACAACGTGCCTTCTTGGTGGAGCTTTGTTTAAAAAAAAAAAAAAAAAAAAAAAACTGGCAGAAACTGTTTGTAACAGTCACTCCTGTCAGTTGGTCACTATTTGTTTGTTGATCACTCTAGCCCAACAAGCTTGTTTGGCCAATATACCATATTTTTGCATCCACATATTATCATTAGTCACATGAGTTTAGCAGATCAGAAACAGCTGATTATTCACACCATTTTTAATCTTCACCAGATCATATGCAATTCTTAAAGTTCTTTCCATCCTCTCTAATCTACATCAACTTTTCTTCAAAATGGGCAAAAACCACCTAGTGAACACATTTCTTTTGCACAGTAGCAGAGCATTTTACCCTTTTTATTAATCTGATATTTATCACATCATCTAAATTCAAATCAGACTGGGCAATAGAAACCTGACAATTGGTAAATGTAGCCAAACTGACTTTCTTCATGAGACTTCATCTTCCAACCTTGGATGCAAGTGGAGCTATACATGTTTACCAGTAAGTCTGAGGCACTATCCAAACCTGCCCTCTCCCTTTCAGCTCATTTTTGCGTGGATAGGAGCCTTTTTTTTTTAAAAAGGGATCAAGGAGTTGTAGTAATTTTGTCCATCAAACAAGATGTTGGTGGCTATTTGGATGAATAGATGTCCACTATCCCTCAAACTGAAACAATAAATAGCCACTTTATTTTTGCAAATTGGAGTGATAGGGCATAGAGGAGAAATTGAGGATTGGGTGCCAAGTGCTTCAGAGCACAGAAAACGGCTTACATTTGAGTTTGAAAGCTTGTTTTACTTTTCTTTTTTTTTTACAATTTGAGGGTACTGTGAAAAACTCAGGACACATTTATTACTCCTTAGCAGACTCCGCAATAAAAATATAAAATTCCTTCTGGCTGTTTTTCATCTCTAACTTTTGTTCCATCTAAATGAGGCTTTTAGAATTCATTGGCACTGGACAACACACAACTTGGAATAGCTCATATGCAGACCTTCTCCAAACAAATACATTTTTTACTTATCTTCAGACTACAACAGATCTGTTGCACAGACCGCAGAATATACAATGGACCAGTAGCGTTGTCATCCAACTAACTTTTTGACACTTATTTCTCTTAAACCTGCTTTCCTGCTGTAAAGTCAGCAAATTACCCGTGAGTCTGGATCTGGATAAGTATGGAGGATTGTGATTGTGTGTGTGTGTGTGTGTGTGTGTGTTGTGCTTGCTATGACATAGTGTTATAGCGACACTTGAGAGAGCACTTTCTTCCAAACACCAGAGGGGAGGACTCGGGGGAGCTGCAAGCTGACTTAGTCTCATCTGAGATGCTCTGACTAGGATCTCCCAGGGGGGACCACCTCCTCCTCAAAGCTCCCTTCAGAGCTCCACAAGCTATAGAGGATTGCTTCCCCCCGCCCCAAGTGATATCACAGAACAGGCCCCTGAGAACATACTGACAGTGTGATGAGGGAGTATGACAGTTCAGAGTGAAATAAATAAATAAAACAAGACAACAAAAGATATTTCTCTTCACCTGTCTGCTTTTTGATGTGTGGGTTGTCTATGTCTCTCTCATGTCTCACACACTCGCCCGGGTGCAAATAGTAACACTTCTCTCCAACACACCAACTGATAATAAACTGGAGTATCTGCTTGTATACAGAGACTCTTTCTTTAAACATACACAGTCTCAGAATGACTGATGGGTCATGAAGAAGAACACAACCACACATAGTAAACACCCATGTCTCTGCTACCACTGAACCACACTGCCACCAATGGCCACATAAGCTGTAATTATATGGTTTTTTACTGTGGTTTAAGGCTTCATGACACACAGAGACACTGTAACATCATGAGCAAAGCAGTTTACAGTGACACAGGTTGGTCAAGCAAACAATGCCATCTGGAAATATTTTGTGTCTGATATGACTGAACTGTTACTGTAGAGTTACATCGAGTTATACGCAGTTTCTAATAAGGAGTTCACTCAGGGCAGAGAGCAATGATTTAGCAGCTTTTACCATTAAGTAGCATTTATGTTGACATGAATTTAACAGAGCTCCCCACTAGCTACTAATGGAGTACATTTCTACATCTAGCCATCCAAATGGCCAACAGAAGGGCTACATGACCACGATTCCCTTATTAAGCAGTTCTTTTGGGGCCATACCTGTCATACTGGGGAAGACTTTTACTTTCTGGAAAAGTCTAATGAAGTGGATATGTCTTACAACCCATTTCAAGTAATATGATTGGCTCTGCTCTTTTGTCTCTTGCTAATGTGATTGGCTATCCCCTTGTTGTTGCTCTGCTGAAAGAGCTAGTGATGCTAAAGTGGCAGAGAGTACCCCCCTACCAACAATTGTGTTTTTAGTCAGAATTTCAGGAGCAAAGAAGATAAATGTGGACATCAGGAGTTATTTTACAGTGAGTCAATGTCACAAACAAATCATTTTCTCAAATGCTATTCAGTAATAACGTGTTACAATAAATCAAGCATCGGTGTGTTATTTATCTTACTCGTCAGTACATCTCTTCTCTTATAACTTAGAATATCAACATCCTGAGTTTAATTGGGGTCACAAACAAAATACACTGCACTGTGCTTCAGGTGATCATGATAAACAATGCCTTTCCTTTTTCGGAGCTACATTTCAACTCACCTTGGTCCGACGTCACTGTGTCACACGATCCAAGGCTGAGGGCCAGCAGAGTCAGAGAGGAGCAGAGAAGCCACATGGTTTTACTCCACTAAAATGAGCACTTCGCCTCCCCACCAGCTTATGAGAGAAACAAGAGAAAAAAGGGCAAGTAAAAAAAAAAGTCACGCCATTCTCCGTTTCTGTCAACACACCAAGATGTCCACTAATGCTGCTGACAGCTGCACATTACACTCCACTCTTGAAAGATATTGATGTATATTTATGAGTCAGTTGCAGCTGATGTGTTAATTATGTGGTATGATGCGGACTTTGTTAGCAGCATGTGAATTAACCAGAATGTCCCTCATTATAGACTGTAACTCTATAAAGTCTGATCATGGTCATAATCTTGTCCATCTGGTTGGCCTCTGACTGGGCAGCAGCTGTTCACACACAGGAAATTAAAATTTGTACAGGGAAGTACATTTAGATGCACACACATGTGAGCAAAAGGAATGTAATTCTTCAGACAAAAGAGACAGCACACATATTCCTGTAAAATAAAGCCTTCTGCATATGCAAAATGCTCACATTAAAGCAAAATGACTTCCATACAGGCTGGTGGCTCCAGAATCAAACAGACAATAGGGCCAAAACACACAAACACATCTGGAGACTGTTCTACTGGAGACATGGTTATGTTGTACCAGATGCTTACACATAGCACAACAAGCATACCATACACACACAGACACACACAGACGCACACAATGACACAAAGATGAAAAAGCATGCCACGTGTAAATAAACATTGTTTGTTCTCTGCAATCCCTCTACCTCAGTTTTATCCTTCCACACACTCACACACCATTCATAAACACACATGCATAAGTATGTACACACATTAACACACCCACACCACCCACTCCGACTTGCATAAACAGATCCCAGCTGACCTGGACTTGCCCTCAGCATGTGAGAGAACCCCATAACTCTACTGTGTTTACCAGTACAGCAGGGCCCTCCAGGCAGGCAGGCAGGCAGGCAGGCAAGCAGACTGTCTCTTAACATACACCTGTCCTGTCTGCCAGGAGAAATGACCTCCACACTCCCTTGAGGGTGCACAATGTGGTGCTCCAGCCTGGCCGTGGACACAGCAGGAACACCATCCAACCTGACATGGCGGTGTACAGTGAGCTGCTTTCAAACACAACAGCACTTTAAATTATGTTTTGAGATAATGAGGACCTTGTGCCATGCCCCCACCCAAATCTGTCACTTATGCCTTTGGTTTGAAGGTGCAGCTGCTTTCCTTGTTGTATTTTGTTAATTCTATATAAGAAATAAGATTTTAGCCTGTACAATCACATGTAACAATTTATCTGCGAGCACTTCTGCTGACAACTTGGACTGTTTGGGTGAAAGTAGCTGTGAGCTAAACAACAAAAATAACAAGTTTTCTCCTGCAGCTGGATGGGTGGACAGTAAATCAAAGCCTTAGACTTCTGCTGTGTTTTGAACACTGCAGCTATTATTCCAGGCTTCATGCAACATGATCACAATAATAAGAAGGTTCACACAGTACATAATTCATAACGCATCACAGTCTGCAGAACACAGGGCTGCGGGAAAAGTTACAGCTCACTGCTATTATTATCTGGCTTTAATCCAAAACCGCTTAATAGGCTTTCTAATATGTGTTGCCATGGATGTCTTCCTTTCTCCCACTCTCTTTGCTTTCTATGGCCGATAAAGTCAGGACAGGGTCAGGCTGCTGAGCTTGGCCAACGGTCTGGCAGCGAGCCCGGTTATCAGGCGTGAAAGTGATGGGGTCGCTGTGTGTGCAGCCAATACAGGAAGGAAAACAATGACAGATTTTCTCCAGCCCTAAAAGCCTGATGACGAGAGCTGGCAAACTGAAGTGATGACCAACATCCACAAGCACAACACGGCACAGTTTTTTTTTTTTTTTTGTCATTCGCTTCAGCTATTTACCTTCTATTCATTTATTTATCCAAACAAATACACATCTCTCTTTCTGATTCAGAGCAGCTATGTGGCATCTAGAGGTTGTTTAGTCTTTTTTTTTTTTGTAGAGATCTTGTGTTTTTCTGTTTCCATTACAGCTCTAAGTTCTGGTATTTTCCGCAGCCCCATTACACAGACAAAAGATGCATTGATATTGTACTGTATTGCATAACAAAGGAGGCAATATGTGCTCAGAGCTTGGTAAATTTTGTTGTCACACATTTCATCATTATTGCCATCGCTTACAGATGGAACAACAAACCCCAACACAAGCATGTTCAGAGAAACACACTCTGACAGAGTTAAATGAAACACGTCTACTTGATACCCTGACTGCAGTATTGCTTATTAGCCAGCTAGACATGGATGATTAAATAACAGTGAACCACTGTTTAGAATATGTTGCATCTGTTTAAATGGGAGATCCCTATGTAAATCTGTCAGTCTGCCAGTGATATGTGCAGGTTCATTGCCTTTCCAGCTGTCTCCTCCAACATCCTGCAACAAGAAGATTGATGGACAGCTCATTCACAGACTATCTGCTTCCAATCACTCACATTCAAATTGATAACTCTTTTTTTCTACCGTTGAAAGCTTACACATATGTCTTCACAAACATTAGAGAGATAAAGTAGGCGATTGCAGCCACTTTTACAGAGAGGGGGTCAAATTTGAAAATTTACTTGAAATTATAGAACGAGTACAAAAGGAAATATCACAATTACCTTGTTTACAGGGACAAATAGTTAGTTCCTGGGCAACCCATTTCCAGACAGGAGAGATTTATTCAGTAGATTACATACTGTATTCAAAATTGAGCAGATATGTCCAAACTAAAAAAAAAAAATATCCAGACAACAATTTTCTCTGATTTGTATTTTATTCCTCTTATTTTGAAGTGCAAACATAACTTTTGTGGATATGTTCACAGACTATCTTCCTTATGTCCCATAAAAACTGGCCTGCAAAAGTACATCTAATACCGGAATATAAAATCCTGTATTTTAAAGATAAAGAAAAGCAGCTATTTTTTTCCTCATCTGCTTATGAGAGGATACATTCCACATATGGTCCCATGGAAATTACTGTTCTCATGCTGCTGTAAAGTGGGAATTGAAAAGGTGCTGTTGAAAAGTTTAATAATGTATTAAATAGTCTTTGTTAAAATACTTGGACAGTAAATTTGCACATATCTAACCATGTTATTTGAGATGATTTCTTTTAAATACATAATAAAACAAGTTTTGTTATTTTAGCTGTTTACCAAAACATATTCAAGATAAAGTTATCTCATCATTATAGGCTTAAAATGCAGACGCTCAGCTTTAATTTGAGTATTCACATTCAAATTGGGGGAAAGGTTTATGAATTACAGCTCTTTAAATTGTAGCAGCCTCTTTTTCAAGGGAACAAAAGTAATTTGACAGCTAACTCTAAAGCTATTTCATGGGCCTCATAAATCATCATTAATCAAGTGGTAAAAAGTTTGGAGTTGATTCCAGGTGTAGCATTTGCATTTGTAATCTGCTGCTGTGAACCACAACATACAGTCAAAGGAGCTCTCAATGGATGTAAAACATACCATCCTTAGGCTGGGAAAAAAAGGAGAAATCCATCAGAGAGATGATAGAAATGTTAGGAAGGACTAAAACAACAGTTTGGTACATTTTGAGAGAAAGACTGCACTGGTAAGCTTGGGAAATCAAAAAGGTCCAGACGTCCATGGAAGAGAACAGAGGTGGATGTTTGCAGGATCCTTTCCATAGTGATAAAAAACACCTTCACAACATCCACCTTAGTGAAGAACACTCTCCAGAAGGTAGGTGTATCAGTATCTAAATCTACAAATATATAAAGACAAGACTTCATGAGGGTAAATACAGAGTTCACCACAAGATACAAACCATTAATCAGCCTCAAGAATAAGATAGATAAGATTAAACTTCTCCAAAGTTCAATAATTTCCCTCAAAAGGGATAAATAAAGTATTTTTCATTTCATTTCATTTCAAAAGCATCCAAAGAAGCCGCCTCAGTTCTAGAACAACATTCTTTGGACAGATGAATCTATACGATCAACCTGTACCAGAATGATGGGAAGAAGAAAGCATGGAGAAGGGCTGAAATGGCTCATAATCCAAAGTACACACCATCTTCTGTAAAACATGGTGGAGGCAGTTAGATAGTAAAAGAATGCATGACTTCCAATGGATCTAGGTCACTGGTGTTTATTGATGATGGGAAAGCAGCCAGATGAAATCTGAAGTTATGGGATTTACTTTCCGCTCAGATTCAGCCAAATGCAAGAGTTGATATGATGTCTCATCACAGTACAGATAAACAACCCAAAACATACTACGAAAGCAACCAAGAGGTTTAAGGTAAGGAAGTGGAATATTCTGCAACAGCTGAATAAATCATCAGATCTCAACCCGACTGACCCTGAATTTAAGAAAAGGGATGGGCATTAAAGCGGGGGTGTCACTTCGTGTAACGTTATTTCAAATTAAAGTATGGCCCAGATGCTACATACTTGTAAAATTACAAGACCTTAGCACCTGCGAATACTGAGA
>JAOXYM010000018.1:9291176-9309439 GCA_028567055.1 Leptatherina wallacei
TGATAAATTATGTTTATAATTGTATGTACTATCACCCAGTGCTGTTCAATGTCGTTCAGTTCACTTCTACTTTAAAAAAGAAATCATTTGAAAATAGTATATTGTATTTATCCATCCATCTATTTTCTTGACCTGCTTTGTCCAATCCAATGTGGCTGGAGCTTAACCTGGCTGCCATGAAAAGAGAGGATGGACAGGGCCAACACATCACAGGACCCACAGAGAGACAAGTGAGTAAGTGATACAAACAACCATGCACACTTAGTCACTCCTACAGTCAATTCAGAATGACCAATCATTGCAACAGGCTTGGCTGTTAGTGGAATTCAGGGTACCTGGAGAGAACCCACACATGGATACATAACTTGTGATTGTTAAAAATCCAATTAACTTTTAGCCTCTTGAAGAGAAAGAGTTCTAAATAATGCATTCAAGGAACTTGGTTAATGTCAGTCAATGAAAGTCCTTGAGTAATGGCTAGGTTTTAATAGTTCTTGATTGACACAAATTTTATTAGTACTGGGCCAAAGTTAGGCTTTGCTAAAGTTAGAAAATAATCAGGTGTTCCATGACTGGAAACCTTGTACATGCAAAAGGGACAGTTCAGGGGTCCCAATGCAGCAGGATCCTGACCAAGACCCAGTATGTGACAAGCTGGGAATGAGAATAGACTGAGGTAGTGGGAGATATCAGTGAGACTTTAGCAGTGAAAAGGCACTTGTCTGGACAAAGAGACGGTGTATATTTGCGTGTCTTTGGTTTGTGCAGCTCGCTCAGTGGGATTCGCTCAGGTTAGAATGACCACCATAAAAATCTGCTATTCTCTGCCACCCCTCCTCCATCACACTATCTTGGCCATTAAGAGACTTACAGGGTTTAGAGCAGACCTATTCAACCTATGGAGAAGATATGCTCACTATCGTCGCCCAGGATCAATGACAGTGTGAAATAGAGAACAGAGAGAACAAATAGAGAGACAGTCAGCGAAAGAGAGATATATGGTGAAAGAGACTGTTCCACATCAAGTCCTAAGCTGATCGATTCTCTCCTAACAGGGCCTAGTAGCATTGATTGTAGTGTAAGTAGCTTCCTTCTGTCTTAGACTAAAGCCCACAAGTATTGCTGCAATGGTCCACCTATAGGCCACAGTGAAAGTTGTTTTTCATACTTCCTGTACTCTGTTTCACCATAATTACAGCCTGAATATGTCATACATGTCCTCATACAGTATGTACACTTTCATATATTTCCTGGTGGAATAATTTGCCACATCATATCAGAGGCTGCAAAACACATGAGGCCTATTATCACTGCACGCGTTGACCAAAGCATGATTGTTTGTGTTTTCATCCCGAGATGATTTGTGCATGCTTGAACATGTTTTTCCTTTGAGCGACACAATTGAAGGGATTTTCTTGGTTTATGATCTGAGCAGAAAATCCAAACAAGCTAAACAGAGGGTGGAATACAGAGGTAGACGGATGGAGAGGTACTGAAGAAGATCTGTGGCCGAGGAGAAAGATGAGTGGAGGATGAGTGGGAAGAAAGAAAAGAAACAGAATCCAGGGCATGCCTCAAAAGATTGCTGCATGAAGGTGGTCTTGGCTGCACGACTAATTATGCATGGCATTACTGAATAAGCTGTTCCGCTTGCTACATTTTATTAAAGGGAGTGAGAGGGTGCATGCCTTAATTCATTATTCATTGATTTTAATGGATTTTTTCACAGTACGGAGACCGGTAAGGAACTTAGAGGCTGTCCACTGGCTTAAAGCTTGGCCTTCAGATTTTCCAGTGATCAACATATAGGTAGTGACTGATGATATTTCTGGAAGTGGTTTTATTGGAAGGTCACTCTCTGACAAATGTCTTTAGAATTATAGAAGATACTGAAGTTAACTTAATCTCCTGTTGTGCATCCATTTCTTGTATTTTTGTCATTTTTAAAAATTAATCTTTTAAAGTTTACACAAATGCCTGGCATTTAAACAGCTACTATGATTGTGCCATGAAAATGAAAAGGCAATTTAAGTTATTGTCTAAAGGAGAGGGCCTTGTAGAAATGTTTTGAAATTCAAGGTCAGACCTTGCTATGTCAAGGCATTTTTACTTGTTTGTCTTTTTGGAAGCAGTGTAGGCATCTCCTGATTGCAGTTTCTGCTTTTCTTCTGCTAAAAGACCCCAAAACTTTAACTTCCTGGTTTCTTAACACTGGCTAACTAATTTCAGAAAATACTACATTAATCTTTGATTTCAGCATTCATGCACTTAGAGACTTGAATAAACAAACTGATGCACTACAGTCCAAAAAAGTTTTGCTTCTCTCCATGACCCAGATAGCCAGCACATTTGGACCTAAACTGGGCTACTTTTGGCATTTATGGCTCAGTTACAGCACCGGCAAGTGGTCTTGATGTGGTCCAGATATCAGTTGTTGGTCTGGACATAGAATTTGGCAAATATTGTGTGGGCCAAAAGTGGTCCAAATATGAGGAGCCAGCAATTTCCTTGTGGGCCACATGTGGTGATCATGCTTGGTTTTGGCCGCCATACTCACACAGACAGTCATGGGTAGTGTTATCTCATTGACCTTTGCTCATGGAACCCTACTTGGTTTACTGAGGCCAGAAATGGACTCCATGGAAAAAGCCATTCTTAAGGAAGGGGAACAGCCAAATAGGCACAAAAGCTGGACTGAAAATCATTGACAACAGATCTTATGGGGTGATGAACCCTTGCCAGAACCTGGACCTTAACATTACTTAAGCAGAGTGGGATCATCTTGACAGAGAACAGAACAAAAGACAGCCATCATCCAAAGAAGAGCTTTGAACGTCTTTCAATACGCCCGAAGAAGTATTCCTGAAAACTGCTAAAGAAATTACTAGAAAGCTTGTTTTAGAGGGTTCAGGTGTTGTAGCATAAACATGGTACATTCCAGATGTTGACTTCCAAGTTAGTTAAAAATATTTATGTCTTATATATTTCCATTTATGTTTGCTCATATTTGAATAAATTTCAGAACCCATTTTCTGAGAAGCATTGTGCATGCTTGTAACTTTGTGGTGAGCACTTCGTAGCACACTAGAGTTGGAGGAATCAGTGTTTTGTTCTGTACAAGACATTGACTCAGACCTCCAGCTGTGTGAGCTGCAATGACTCTGATTCATTCATTTGTTCTCTCCCTTCGAGGCATTTGCCAAACATCTAAATCTGCCTAAATATGCCAACTTCTTCTGCAGTGCAGTGTGATTTTCAAACAGGAAAGATGCTTTACTCAGCTCTCCGTCCTTGTGGAATTACAGGGCCCCCTGTCATACTCATAGATATTTATTTCTAACAAGAAGCCACAAACACATACATGATTTTTATACATACATGCGCACATCCAAATTCTCAGGAGAATGAGGGCGTGCACAGCTCATGTGTGCACGCTTTAACCGAAACCCCTCTGTAATGGGCGAGCTTTGGGAGCAGCTGTTACTGTGCATCTCCGGATTGCCAGTGTGAATTACAGAGAAGCTGCTCTGCCTCCTCTAAATGTTTCATGATGTTTACCAGGCTGTTTGTTCTGAGAGCAGATCAAGGGCGGACCACTCCCACTGGCACCCACCAAGGGGGAAATGGAAGTAGGCACGGGGGGTGCAGAGAGGGTGATGGAAGAAAACAGAGGTGGATGAATGAGTTTCTATAAGGTTGGATTGATGGATGGATTCAGTGACTGATGCTGAGATGGATGATGAAAACAGATATACAAAACACTAGGATCAAAAAAAGTCTGGGGACTCATATTGTTTGGTAGTACAGAGATGACATTACTTTTTGTGTTAAAAGGAATTACATTTATCAGATGTGGTTACTGATCTCATGTTCTACCATGATAAAACCTAATATGTGTAGCAGTGATAACAAGTTAAAGCAAACCAAGGGAATTAATCAGGAAAATTCTTAGCCATGCTTCCTTGATATGCTAAAAACTAACACGAGAAAACAGGATTGATTGTTTTTATCTGAAATACAGGAAAAGGACTGTTGTTTGCTTCTTTCAGTGTAGCATGGTGGTTTTCACCAAAGATTAAAGCCAGCTGTTTCCCTCTGGTTGAAGTCATTGGGCATCATCTGTGCTAAACTAAACTAACAGGCTGATATCTGTGGATTGATAATAAACACATGCAAGTGGTATAAATGCTCTCATCTAATCCCAGAAAGTAAATTAGCACATCCTCTAACATGTTGAGCTGTTTCATTAATCTTCTGCAATAGCTACACGGGGAAAGGATGATTAATCCACTGGGAAAGCAATTCAAGGGAAAACTAAATGCTCTTGTGACTTTATGCAATTGTGTTGGATGTTTACATCAGATGGAGGGTTTTTATCCAAGATGAACATAATTCATTTGTCTGTAGCATAGGTGACCCCTTACAGCTATAATAAAAAAGCATCCTATTCATCCTGCAGCCTTAAAGTTTCTTCTCTTCCTCCTTTCTTTTCTTTTTAAAGCTAACATGCCAGGCAAATATTTCCCTTTAACTTGCCATGTTTCATCGCTCTCCAGCCCTACCCCGCTGCCCTCATCCCCACTCTTCTCCCTCCCTCGTTCCTCTGACGGCGTTTAAGACGATAATTGACATTCCCAGACAAGATCAGAGCTGACCTGGAAGTGAGCAGGGGAGCGTTTAGGCAGTGGCGAGTCTCACAATGCCCCCGCTGTTCAGCCGGTAATTACAGCAGGGGCATGGAGATTGGCCGCTGCTTATTGAATTCATATTAAATAAAAGTCCAGAGAAATTACCAGCTGACAGTGCAGTGTGTAAATTCTACCTGCATACCCCCTTCCCACCGGCTCCTGCTGGGATTATTTGGCTGCTCTACACATAGATACATATTCCTCTGTATGCCCTTCTCTGATTTTGATGTCCTCTTGCTCTGCCATGTATGATCATTTCTCAACTCTAAACACTTTGAAGATTTGCATCTTTTCCTTTTAAAGGTCATAACTGAGAGCAGCAAGAATACAGCTTATTCCAGTGTTATTTGCCTGCAAAACACCAAGTTTCTGCAACCATGTTTGGAGTTTAGGTTTTTTGTTTTTTTTTTCCTTTAGAATTTGGAGAGGTACACTGCTGCTTTGATGCACTGCTGCAGTTTTTTCATTCAGAGTTCTGCCGCCTGCCACTTGGAGGCGACATAACCTTACACTTCCACAAGTCGACAAAATCTGCAGCTGCAGGTCCACAGCCCCTGTTGCATCTCAGACACAGTCCACAGTGTGTGAGTAGCTGTACCTCATGGGCTCCTCCTCTTTCTCCTTCACCTTTTCTTGTTTTTTCTCAATCTCCCCTCCCCTAAACCACCCCACACTTCTTAAATCAGCTGCGATAAAAACAGATGCCGGATTGAAATGTCAGAAGTGTATCTCAAACTGCCAGAACATTAACCTGTTCAACCTTAGGTGGCTTGCTTTTCTCAGAAGAGGGGAGTACGGGAGCCTAAAACAGGGGTGGGGGGCTAAGAGGGTTGGTGGAAGGGGAGGGAGGGGGGAAGATAGGGTGAAATGCCATTAATTAAGAGCCTTCATAGGTTACGGAGTGCTGGCAGATATACAGGCAGGCTGTTGTGGGGCGGGGGGGCACAGGCAGCGTACGCAAAGTAGACAGAAAATACTCCGGCAGTTATGGGAAGGAGAGAGGAGGGGATGGAGGCAGTGAGAGCAGTAAAGAAGAGAGACAAGAATGAGCAAAAAAAAAGAAAGATAAGAGATGGTCTACCGAACAGGAGACACAAAGTCAAAGAGACATGGACGAAAACTGGGAGGAAAGGTGAGAGGTGAGTAAATACTAAAGCAAATGTATGGGAGAAAATAGTAAAAGGTAAAGCTGGCAAAGCCAGGTTATGTATGTTGATGGTGGCTGCGCTGGGCAGTGATGTGGAAAGAGAGGGAGTTTGGATATCAAACAGTAAGAGTGTAGAACAGAGTAGATATGTGCTACATCTCAGAGGGAGTGATTTGGTTGATAATAGGCTGATAAAATGGCTGCCTGCTCTCAATGCCTGTCATAAATCTTTCATTGTTACTCACATCTCTCCTCTTTTTTTGTCCGTTTTACTCGTCTACCTTTTTAATGGGCCTTCAGTCCTGCAGCACACCATGCCACTGTTGAAACAAGCTGGGATGCGTTATAAAATAAGCAGCACAAGAAGTGGTGGAAGGGACTGAGTAAAATGACTGAAGCTGCTCCAACTCTGAGAAACAAAGTGAATATGATTCGGATATGATCTGTGTGAAGACAAGGATTTGTAAATAAGTTGAGAAAGGCAAAAATGAACAAAGGTACTAAGAGGAAATCCTTGACTTTGACATGAAGACTTTAATATTGTCTAACCAGAGAATTTGAAGATGTTTTCATAAATCTGCAGTATCGCCTGCAGCACTTTCACCTGTCTTCCACTTCATTTCCACCCACTGCACCTGACTCACCTCTGCCTCCCCCCGTCTTGCATCCTCCTGCCTATCTCCACCTTGTTTCCATGTCTGTCCCTTGACATGACCATAAATCACAAGGACTGAGAGGGTCTTGTTTGCATTGGGGGTGTAATTATATGTACTGTATGTAAGCTCTCAGGGCATGATGAATTAGCTGCCCTAAGTAGGCCACTCCTGACTGACACAGATGGCACAACCATCAGCCTCCAATAGACTAACCGTTGCTTATCGAAACAGGTGAATAGGTGGAAAGAAGATTAAAAAAAATAATTGAAAATGGAAATACATGGAGAGAGCAAAGGCAGATACAGTGTGCCAGTAACTGCTTAAATGTTCTCTGCAATCCAAAAGTTAAAGCAAACAGACAGCACATAAAGTTAGCTAGCTGGTCAGCTTACAGAAGAGCTTGAATGTTTTTGAACCCTGCTGATTTTTCCTCAATTCTATCAAACATTTATGCATCCTGACTAACTTTGTTCAGCTAGATTTAAGTATAATCAGGGGTGACTTGATCAAAAATGAAAATGCCTCTGGCATTTTGGCCCAAACCAGCCCTTATATAGTCATGCCCGATACAAATCTTTGCGCTCAAGTGAATATCAAACGTGCAACTCCGTAAAGGCGCTAAAACCATGCAGTAAGTTAACAGGAATCAGAGAATAGACACATTGAATACTTTCAAAAATTGTCATTTGTTAATAATATGTACATCTGTACTCCAGCACAGTGATGAATATTTCCAGCAGCATTCATCCCACTGTGTGTTTGAGGGAGAAAGAAAATAGAAAGAACCGAGATGAGAAATGATGGATCAGATGAAAACTGTCCCTGGACAAAGTGCCGAAACAGTGTTTCTGTCTCTGCTGCCTGCTCTTCTCTTCAGGAAATGTTATCTCAACAAGGTTTAACCAAAGATTGAATGTATATTTATCCATTCATTTCTTTTTTTTGGGAGTTTTTCTTGTTCAGTTTTTTTAACATAATGATGCATTCGGGTCCAGAATTATTGGATAAGTTAAGAGACAAGACAGCTGCATCAGTAAAACAAACCCAAAAGTAGCCGGCTATCAACCCACCACCAATAACAAATAGGCCAGGTAATGAATAAAATCAGAAAGCTTCTGACTCACTGTTAATGTTAATGAGTGATGGTTAAAAATCATGTTCTTACTTTCAATAGGATCCACTTCAGAAGGACATAAAAGAGCTAAATATAAGATCTGCTGTTTTAACCATTGAACACGACCAGTTAACCAGCTGTTCTCCTGCTGGGAACTTTGTCCTCATCAACTCATTTTATAAATGTAAGGACAAACTAATACAGTAACAAAATAGCTGTGTTATCGGCGTGTGATTATGACTTCATAACTTTGTAAACAGCCAACGTGTTCACCTCTAACTGGCTCGTGTGGATCAGACTTGCTGGGTTAAATGTGTCTCTTTACTCAGAACAGAACCTCAGTGATGTGAAAGTTGTGCAGTTCATTACAGCGTCTACTATCATAATCATCATCATTCACAGGCAGTTGATTAGGGTCCTGCTGTGGCAAACAGCATTTTTTTTAGTTTTCTTAATATATTACAATTTCTGTGTAGCTACCTCCACTCCGTGGTAGCTGTGTCCACTGGCACAGAACCTAACAGGGTTTAAAGTATCTAACTGGTTCAGCCTGGTGTCAGTTAAGAGCAGAACCAATGGACCGCAGATTAACATGTTTCATGGGCCGGTGGTCAGGAGAGGAATGGATGAATGAATAGTCAGGAACAAGGGCTGTGAAAGGGGATGGCAGCAATGTCTGCAGTTATACATTCCTAGTAACCGTTGATCAGTCCTCCAGTCCTGGAGTCATTTTGTTTTTTGTTTTTTCATATAGTAGAGTTACAGGTCTAAGATGTTGATGGCTTTCCTCAAAATAACTGCTTTTAAAAAACACCCATTTTTCTTCAGCCTTTCTCTAACACAATCACTTGACTTCATAGGCAACAAATTCTCATTGTGTACACCGTGCTTACTGCCACTTGGCAGGGAACTGGGAACTGCTCTCCGACTGAATATTGCAGATTATCCTTCCATAGCATCAGGAGACTCATTGGATGTTCTAACAGTGGACACCTACAGGATAATTGCTCACTTATCAATTTGCTACAGACTGCATGAGTTGGTCAGAAGAGGGAGAGACACCCAACTCTCTGAGACATGTGATTCATCGAGTTTTTCACCCTCATGATTTTGGTTTGGTTTCTTTCATTCAGATAGATACTGTTCTACTTTGTGAAACAGTTTAACTTCTTGGTTAAATGAGAGAAAAAACAAACATCTTATTAAAATACACTACCAAACACATTTTAGTGTAAGACAAAAACTTTGCCGACATTTTCCACATTGCCATGGTGATGCATGCTACAACTATATGTTACCAGCTCGGGTAAACCCTGCATGTCAAAACCTGAAGCTTTGGTGTTAGAATCAGACACTATGGGCCTCAAGTGTCAGTTTGTGAAGAGTTGTGGGGGAGAGAACAGCTTTTGCTTCTCAATCCATGGACAGACATCCAATATTTTCCTTAAGTGTTTTCAACTCAACTGATTAAAAACACTTAACTTTAATTTCACCTTCAGTTTAAAGCCTTATTCCAGATCCTTTTTCTACTCAAATTGCAAGATTAAATCATTATAATCAATAAATAAATAACTGTATAACATTTTGGTCTTGTTTTAAATTAGTTTTCATGTGAAGATCTGGTGACTTTTTAGGTCATATCTATGCAGAAACACCTTAAAAGGCCAACTTTAAAAAAACAAAGAGTTATTTTAGCTGTACTGGTTTGGTGAGAACCAAGCTAAGCTATAAGCTGACAGTGTATTGAACTGGTATTATGAAGGTTGCCCGGGACATGACTGTAAATGAATGCTAATTATACTCCATGTCTACTAGAGGTTAAGAAGGAATTGGTCTGTTAAAACATTAGCAAAAAGTACTGTATCATATGTCAAAATGTGTTATTTTCAGCTGGAGCTATGGGGCTAAAGAGCTTGTCGAGAACCAGAATAAAGCTTTTAATGTTCTTAGTAACACTAATGCTTTTCCAATAATGAAAAGTCAAAATGTCCACCGTGAAAAATGTCTATGATGCCAAATATCAGGAATAATGAACCCTGAATTGAAGAGCTACATGTATTTGAGGTCGTATTGCTGCTCCCGATGAAACTGAGTATTTTTTTTTCACAGTGGCAACAATATGAAGATATAAACTAAAGACGTTTTTTTTTTTTTTTCTGACTGAGAAATTGTCATTTTCAATTATTTTAAGTGCAGCAATTTAAAACTTCTCCACATGAATGGCACACCTCAGTAGGGAACATATTCACTCGCATATTACAGCGAAACAGGCATCTGTTTCCACTGTCTGACTAAACCAAATCTCGCAGTTGACACTGTGTGTAATATCTGATGTAAAGCTCACAGCTGGGAACAATCTCACACATTTCCCATAAATGTATTTGAAGACTATGAAAGCCAGTTTACATTAGCAATTTAAGCACTGCCAGCTTTTGAAACTTGTTCAAAATGATCCTGTCACTAGGCACTTTACTTGCCCTCAAAATTAATTGATACAAGTTGTTTTCTCAGAAGTGTTTGGCAGATTTGAGTGCAAAACAATATTAGACGCTTTTGATTATTCTTAATAGCTGAGACTAGGGTGGATTAGCATTCCTGAGCCATTGGAGACCAGAAAACATTCTGAGCACAAAGTGATACAATCATTGACTTCTAGCCAAAAAAAAAAAAGAAAAGAAAGAGAGAGAGAGAAAAGGACTCCGGTGATTGGAGTTGAACATAGACGGACACAGAAAATCTCGCTTTGCTGGCATACTCTCCGCTTCATGCCAGCCATTGTCATCCCTCAGTTGACAAGTGATGTTCGGTGTGTTCCAAACACTGAGACAGAACGCTCTATCGTTTCATGTCAGTCGGCCAGACAGCAGCGAAGGAGGATAGGAAGCTGAAATAATGTTGCTGGACCAAAGAATACAAAATGAGGAGAGAGACAGAGAGTGGGGTGGGCAGGGAATGAGGCAAGGAGAGAAAATACATTTATCTTCTGCCGAATGAGTAATCTTCTTTGCCATCCGCACCCTTCACTACCACTGCCCACTCCCATGCATAATGTTTTTGTTCATAACTGGCAAAGGTGTCTGAGAGTTTAGCTGCATGAGAGAGAAAGAAAAGAAGGGGAGAGAGAGTGAGAGAGAATACCTCGCAAATGTAGATGGCACCCTCAATATGTCTAGTAGATAAAGTACATGTGCGCACAAACGCACACAGCTGGACATTCTTCTCTGCTGCAGGTCTGAGCGGTATTTATGAGCCTCATGACGGTCACCATGACATGGTAGATGTTTTCTCTTCAAAAGCAGCATCTGCAAAGGTACATATACAAGATTTTTTAGACCTGTATACATAAACTCTGCCTCACACTGAGGTCTAGAAAGTAATTACATGTTGGGTATTGGTGTTTTTCTCACAGCCTGTGTTCGATGGGTTGCCGGTGTCTGAGACTATCAGTGTCATTTGCAAGGTGTTCAATCTGTTTCATCCTACCTCGAGGATAGATCTCTCCTCTCTCCTCTCCTTGGCTGTGGCATTGCATCTCCCCACCCCTCACCCCCGCGCCTCACTTCCTCTCTTTCTCCTTGTCTCGTTGGCACAGGCCTCTGCTAGCTCTCAGTGGAGGTG
This sequence comes from Leptatherina wallacei, assembly GCA_028567055.1. Taxonomy (NCBI): domain Eukaryota; kingdom Metazoa; phylum Chordata; class Actinopteri; order Atheriniformes; family Atherinidae; genus Leptatherina; species Leptatherina wallacei. The sequence continues at coordinate 9,302,400 of JAOXYM010000018.1, forward strand.
TGTGCCGATCCAGCTGGTCTGTGTCATGCTCTGCTGCTTGGTGTTGCTCAGTAATGGCCACAGTGGCCAAGAGAGCAGCTGGACACACACAAAAGCAGACACAGGCAAGAAGAAAGTCTTCCCAGAGACTCACAATTCATTCTGCTCATTTCCATATTGCCTGTCTCAGAGAGAACGGGGAGGTGGCGGTGCGGGTATGTGCTGTTGTTTTACCCTGGAGCGCCATCCAAGCACCTTGGAATGGCTTTCACTGTGATGACCAGTGGCACATTTCCATTTCCATCAAAATGGAAATGCCATGGGAGTAAAAGGTTTAAGCATGGACTCACAAGTACTGGATTCAAGCTTAAACTGGTATTTGTAACAATACAGCACCAATCACAAGTTCTGACACAAGAGTTCTGTAAACAAATCCATCTTAGTTCGAAGTCTCCTTGTTTTTTCTTTTTTAAATACAAGATGACAACTACTGAGGATAAACTGCCTCATTTTTATTAGGTCTGGGATTCTCACTAAAAAGCAGCCCTGCCAAACCTCACATTAAAGTCAAACAAAGGAGTCTTAAGCGTTGCAACATCAGTGGGGGGAAAAAACCAAAACAAAGAATTCCTCCTGTTTAACTTGTCACCGTTCCCCCTGTGTAATTGTGCCGCACCCACCACATGCATCACATAAACGTTTATTTTTTTAAAATAGCGTATAACTTAACTTCAAAAGTTACTTTAAGTTCTCAATTTATTTAGTATATATTTTAAAAGTTTGTTGTTGCACACTCCACAGATCTCCAGTAGTCACTGGTGTTACTGCATGGTAGATCATAGTATATCATAGGCTAATTGATGTGCTATAACTAAGTTGTGTGCATATGGTTTTTTATTATATATTTTCCTCTTGTGTGTTAAATAGAAATGCATGTTATTACGGCTTTATGTAGCCTAATTAACAGCACTTTATGTACAGTAATGTTGCACAATAAACCATGTGTTAATTTGTAATAAAGCATTTCCATCTTTAAGTATAACGGAAGTACAGTGTTTGTAGGCCAGATGTTTAAATATGCCTACTGTCTCGGTTGACTCTTTGTGACAATATAATTTGTTCATAAAGATGGGCTTTTACGTTTTATTAAGACTTAGGATGTCGCGTCTACCAAAAACTTTGTTCGGTATACAGGGGTAGGGCCCCCAAAACTTCTGCTTAGGGCCCCCAGAAGTCTAGAGGCGGCTCTGGCCTCAGCACTTCATCAGTGTGTGCTTACACACATCAAGCTGGTATTACAGAATCAGCTAAGAGATTACTGTTGGTTACAGTAGCATGTTCCACAATGCCAAACTTAGCCTAATTCATCTCTTTTACTACGTCTGTTGCTAGCTCAGAGCTAATAGCTGATCAGCTTCGAACCCAAGGGCTGCATCTGTCACACGTCACTGATGATAAAAGGAATGAATGGAAAAGCCTTTCGAATTAATTTTACCTGCTATTAGTCCAGTTGATAATAGAATCACTGTAACTTAAAGAATTACATACAGAAATCTTTGCAGGGGGAAATCTGTGACACTAGTAAAAGATTTTGTGACAAGCATGCTTTGTTTTTTCCACCAATCATCTGCTGAACCAAGAAAATATTTCCAGCCAACCCAGAGAACCCAGGGGTTCTCAAAATGTTTGAGGGTTGGAACCCTTCACAGAGGGGACATTTGCCAAGGATCCCTGTCATAATCCTGACGCCAATCAACACATCTTTATCATCCATTTGAACTACTAGTTAACAGCAAGTATTACATTTGAAACTTTTTAACTTATTATAACTGAACTACAACTTCAAATCAACAAATAAAGGTCATTTTCATTTTATTTGAATTAAAATTTGACCTCACTGTATTTCTCATTTTCATGTAACAGACCTTGAAACTTTCAGGAAAATGAACAGTAGCAGCACAAAGTCCAAATGAACCAAGTTCTAACAAAGAAAAAACATTGTAAAGCTTTTAAAAATGACTTGACTTTAATATCAAGGCATTATTACCCTTTTTGCTAATTATTGGCAAAAAACTGAACAAAATAAAAATAACTCTGATTAAGTTTTTTGGTGTAAATATTATTGACAAGGTCAATTACTTACAAAGACTTATCACTCACACCATTAACTTACTGAATTAGGTGGAAGGATAAGCACGTTTTATTTATTCTTGGAGTGATGGATGACAAACAAACTTTCAGATCATCCTCCACTTGTAAACAAGTGCCGTATTTATTTTTCATTGCAGAAAGCGATGGCTCAGAGTGGTGAGTGGTAGGAAAGGAAAGCATATATGCATGGCCTAAACAGTGAGTTCAGGACATACATAAGAGAAGGATGACCAAAAGTTTTCATGATTATCTGCTGAAATCAGACTTTCTATGTCAATGCATTCACTGGATAATTCCAAAAGTTGCTCCTCCACCTGACCTGTGTGGCAATTTGCCATCACTTGTTGAGGTGGATGGATTTCCTAATATATCTATTGTGTCGCTAGCTACATGCTAATCCACGGCTGGAGCTGTGCCACAGGTGTGTCTCGTAATTGTCTTCATATCACTTTTAATTTGATGACCTACATAACAGCTATGAATTTGTGCTTCACCAGTTTAAATTCTGGTGCTGAAACAAATGTTATTTAACTTCCATTCTAACAAATTTGGGAGCTTTTTAGTAATTTTGAACCAACTGAACCAACAAAATAGTCATCACCGGTTAAAATGTTGCATGGTCTGCTGGCTCCCCAACATATCAAAGTGGCCTTGGGAAAGATACTGAAGTCCAAGCTGCCCCTGATGTGCTCATCAGTATGTACAGTAACTACATCAATGGAATCCTTTCATATGGATACAGATAAATGGGAAACACGAGTTGAGCTATAGCATATGGCTCATCAATTCATCCCTCTGTATTTCATTGAAAGACATTTCTACCACATGTAGCTATTCCTAAGTGTTTTTCTTTCTGCTATTTCTGCCCAGTATTGTTCTTTTTTATTCTCTACTTATTTTAAGCATGTTAGATCATGTCAACAGGGTGGACAGTGTGACAAGCAGCAGCATCCTGCTATTCTGTAATATGGTGTCTTTGTGATGTGAGTTACATAGCTCAACAACCTGCGTGTGACAACCTACCTTGAAAATACATTGGCGATATTTCCTGCTAGACAGAGCTCAAATTCAGAAGAGGTAAGATTAAGTCAGCAGATTCCAAAATAAATTAAGATTTTGTTTGTGTTGAAATATGATTTTTATGGGTTAAAATTTCGGTGGGAAAAAGGCTTCTGGCTCTTGGACTTGATTGTGTATAGTTGGGTCAGGTGGAACACAGCTTTTTATTCCACTTAAGACATGTCACAGTTTCATTTGCTAATCGGTGTGCTGATTTGTGAAGGTACAGCTTGTACCTATCCCTCTTTGTTTCAGTTTATCTTCCTGCATCTAAATGTATTTATTATTTGTGTTTAAATCCTAAACCCAGTGGCAGGTGCTTGGCCAACTTCTTTTAAGAGGGATGAAGAGACAGCTCTATTCAAAAGGACAAATGAGAGGTTTCTGGATTCTACATTTTGGCTCACAGGTAGCTGGCACTGTTTCAGTTCTGCAACGTTGTGACCACAGCACACTCAGATCTTCCTAATACAACAGAATTGGCCAAATGCCTCATAATTTGCTGTATCATAAATGACAGCCTGCTGTTAAGAACCAGGTTACATCCACAGATGATCGAGTGAGTCATTATCAAATGAACTGCTTGGCCATCAAACTCTCACACAGCTGTGATTCTAACTCTGCATGCATGGTTTAAACTTTTACTTTTTTTTTTTTTGATTATCCACACCATCAGCACAGCTAAATGGGGGATTAGAAATGCATCATGGTTTTAGCAAATAGTCAAAGAATTAGCTCAAGTCTTTATTTCATTTGTTATATGTCAGACACTTGTTAGATTTTAAATCTTAGATTTTAATTTATATGTATTTCAGGATTCAGTTACAGTCACAGACAAACTCTTTTTCCTCTTTTACCCAGTTCTGTAATGAGTCTTGCATTGAATTGTACAATATTTCTGCAATATAGTACATAGAACACAATTGTGTCGAACTATACAGAAGAGATGCCGCCAGAATATGAGAAAGCAAACTGAATGCAAAAGATACACTGTGAAATCTAATTAATATTGAAATGATTTTCTGTTGTTATGCTCAAAATTGTAGAAGTAAAATGTGCATGTTTCAAACATTACTGGCTTATCTGCTTCATCTTTGCTGCAGTCTCTCCCTTTTTGGTCTCTAATCAGAGAAGGAATGTCTACGCCCACTGATTTTTCAATATGGCATGAAAAAATTCAATCAAATCTGCATGCCACTGAGCTTTGAAATAACAGAGAAGCACTGTATAAATGGCTTGATAAGTATGGTTTGTTGTATCGATACATTGTTTAACCATGCAAGGTCATGATGAGATACGTTTTCTAACTGGCAGAGACACACATGGACAAACTCCAGGAAAGAAAACATAACTTCCAAGTGAGTTTTGCATATTATATCAATATTTCATCCAGCTCATTCTTAAAGCACATAGAAAACTAAATTTTATGCAAAAGTACATCAGGGTTTCTTCTTATGCCATCCCCACTGCATCTTAGATAGACGACATCCCTCGCACTCAGCTTATTAAATCTCTGTAGACATTATATAGCAGCAGGAGTGATGTTTGTCTTCCATCTACACACTCTGATTAGAGCCGCACATTGTGAATTTGCTCTGGAAAAAGATAGATATACACAGGGATTTGTGTTCTTAGTGCGGTTACTGCACACTGATTCTGTGCCGAAAAGTGGGATCTAATCTGATGTGATCTATGCTTACCACAACACAGGAACTGATTCATAGAGAGTTGACTTCTCCAGCTGTGCAGGTTGCTGAGAGGGCTACCTGGGTGCACGCAACACACTGAAGGACGGTTACAGAGCCCTACAATGTTCTCTGACTGGATGTCCATGGGGACCGGCAATTGGTTGAAGAAACAACAGCCATCATCTAAAATCTCCATTGTTCTGACAGAGCCATTATAATCCTCTGGGTGGTGTGACTCCAGTCCATTCTCTACTAACCAACAAGGGGGATGGCTTTGATGACAGTGTGGCATCCATTCAGGGTGCTGTAGCAACAAAACACCTTGCTTTGTTTTCAAGGAATACTGTTCTTCGTGTGAGATGTAATGCAATTATTGCATGACAACACCTGCTTTGCACAAAGATAACGGCAACCTCGAGCACAGAAGTTTTGATTATTCCCTCCTCCCATCTGTAACTTCCTCCCTTTTCTCAGTCTGTGTAGATAAAAAGGTAGACACATCCTCTGTTGAGTTAGAGTTTCACTCTGATGTCCTGCGACTTTTGTGCATAAGATTGTTGATAAAACTCAAGTGTGATCTTCTCCTCGAGACAAGCTAAGATTATTACACCACACCTTGAGCTAAACCCATCACAGATTTCATCAACAATGTATTTTCTTTGATATAAAAAAAAAGAACACAGTCTCATTCCTTCTTTACCCAAGTTATATGAAAGGTTCACCTTTTTGGAGATCTCATGACAAAAATTTGGGCATATTCCTGTTATAAAGATTAAAAAGGAAATGTAATTTCCCCACATAGAGCACACTGAAAAAATTAGCTTACTATGTGTAAAAGACACTTAAATTGAGGAGATTCAGACTATAATCAAGTGAAATGATCTGCCAGTGCAGTAAGATGATAACACTTGGTAAGAATTCCCAAAATAAGAAAAAATATCTAGACTTTAGACAAATGAGAGACATTTTAAGACAAGTTGTGAAACGCTCATTTCCCTTATTAAATGATAAAAAAACCTCAAAACTTGTCTCTCAATGCTTCCCTTCAGTGTTGTTTCCCTCTCACTTTGAGATAAAAGATCTTAAAAAAAAGCTTAATCTTCTTAATTTGAGAATTGCTTTTAATAGCCTTTTTTTTTTTTGGGCTGAATATGAGATTGTAAAATTTGGTTGGATAGACCAAGTTTACCAGTGCAACGAGTAGAAATGTAGTTAAAGAGGATGTTTTTTTTTTTCCTGCACCCACATGTTGCTAGTATAATTTGGAGGTATTTATAATTTGTTGCTTGAGGGGATAACTCAAAAATGAAAGAACCACATTGTCACTTTATATGCGCCTGCCCATATCTGAATATTTATTTAGTCATTTGGTGTAAATTCTGATTTACAGGATGTTTTACATCATCCGCCTCAGTTCCAGCAGAGTTGAATCATGCAGCCTGCATATTTTAACTCTAACCACAGCTTGATAGTATTCCACATTCACTCAGAAGTTGGAATACTTTTCTTTAACATCAATATCTCCTCAGGAGTTTCTTTCTTTAGCTCACTTTAAGTAAGACACCACATTATAACAAACTGGCTTCACTGCGAAAATCTATGCCAATTATGAAATGAAAATGAAATTAATAAAGTATTTCTCCTCTCCCTTCTCCGCAATGGGGAAAAAGCAAGAAAATAAATGATTGATCAGTCTGATGTAATTGATGCCTCAACTGGAACAGCCAGACACTAAAAGTAAGGACTCTTTTATATGTTTTTCATTTCATTGCTCTCTTGTTGCATTTTAGGGGAATTTTGAGATCAATCACAGCTATTCCCAACAGTTTTATATTCTAACTCCCCTCAATCAGATCAAAAGAAACATAAAAAAAATAAAAAAATAAACTTTCCAGCTTGTTTTAGGTCAGATCTGGTTTTTCATTGTAATTAGAAGTTTTGCTCTTTTCTTTTGCAGGTGCAGGCAATATGATTAGTTGTGATTAATCTCTTATCAGCTTTTAAATCATTTCTATTCCTTACCATGAAAATGAAAGACTAAGATTCCAATATAAGTTGTCCTTATCATCACAATACATAATACAGAAAACCACCAACAGAGCCAGAAATCTGGGTGTAGTCATGGACTCAGACCTGAACTTCAGTAGTCACATTAAGACAGTT
>JAOXYM010000018.1:9359847-9379315 GCA_028567055.1 Leptatherina wallacei
ATAAAAGATAGCAATATGGCAATAAAAAGTAATATTTCTGTATATTGCATTTGTACCAATAAAGTTTTGAGAAAAAAAAACTACTTTTTCCTGACGCTGACTCCGAAGGGGTCAGGAAAAAGTTGTCAGATGACGCTTTTTTTCCTGAGGCTGACGACTTTTTTCCTGACGCCTTTTTTCCCGAGGCTCAGTCTGAAATCTGACAACTTTTTATCCTGAAACCTGATGTTTGACTCTGACAATGAGGATGTCTTAAAATGAACACTGTACTGCAGACAAACAGATTAGATCATCTTTATCAGATTTCTTTGGTTGTGGAAAAAAAAAGACTTAGCTGCCATTACGGAAGACGGCTCGCCAGCCTGTAAAATGTGTCATGAAAAAGTTACAATGAAAAGAGGAAATACATTGAATTTGTTTCACCACTTGCAGGATAACCTGGCTTTGTACGACAAAGTAATCACAGATTAACTGGGTTAAATTATGTTAAGGTTTATATAACATACATGAAATGTTATTGGATCATTTGCAATTTTGTAATTGTGTACGACTCCGATTGAGCTTACAGCGTAACATTCCGACTTCTGACCATTCATTGAACTTTACATTATACGGATGAGAAAAACCAAAAATCTAAAAAAAAATTTGACAGTTGATAGTTTGGCTAATCAAACACGGCTGACTGTGTGAGGTAGATGCCGTTTTATTATCAGCGTGCAATAGCCTGTGAAATAAACCATGTATTTTCAGAGTTACGATGTTATTTATGTTTCAAATGTCAGCTATTCTGCTAAAGAGAAGCTGGAAGTATAAAACTAGCTGAATGTGTTTTCCACGTTGCAAAATTCTTTTCAACGGTTCAATACAAATATTCCAAACATTTTTGTAATGTAGTTTACCAGAAGAACCCTTCCATGTCCAGGGTGAGGTTCTGTTTCTTCTGAGAACGATCGAGAGTATTACTCTTGCAATAACCGTACCAAGAAAAAGGATAATTGTGATATCCCTACTCCATTGCTGTGGGATCAACTTTTCTTGTGAAACAGATCGCTAGTACTAACATAAAAGAGTGATAACTTGATTTTATTTGTCAAATACTGTGGATATATTAAAAGGTAATTTATCTTACCACTTTGAGTCGTAACTTTTTATCATTACACTTTTGTGACAGATAGAAACAAGTGGCCAAAATTGTGAAAATAAGATTAAACATTTAAGTTGATCATAACAATTTTCACTCACAAAACCTAAGTGTGATCATATGTCTCTAACCTTTGTGAATGCTAACACATACAACTTGCAAAGAAGCCTACCACTCACAGACTTTTAATAGAAGTTATTTAACCTCACTCAGAAAAAAGGAACTTAAGACTGTACATACCTGTTAGAAACCATAATTCGATTTGCTGAAACACTCTCACACCTTCCCCAATTAGCAATATAACTGACAAAGAAATGGAAGCCTTGGAGGCTTGGCTCTGTGATTAATGCATGTGGTCTGCAAATGTTCCCCACAATGCATCTGCAGTACAATCCAAGTTGGGGGATTAGCCAAAAACAGAATTAGGAGCATTATGCATCGTATAAAGGGCACTGGTCTCATTATCTTCAAGATGTCACAGACTGATTTTATGAACACATGTGGAGAGAAACACTGGGATCATTAACCCATATGAGGATGGAGCAAAACGTACATAGAAAAGAAAAAACAGGACAAAATGAAAGGGAATAATCAATATTAACTGTCTATAAAAACTATTGGGCCAACACTTACTGCAGGAGCAGCTTGACTCTCCCCCCCCCCCACCCCAATGTGGTAAGACAAAATGTGCAGGTTTTCCCTTTAACTTGCCATCTGTCAGCATGAACCTATTTGTGAATATTATATGTTATCAGAGTAAAGAGTACGACAGCAGCTGCTCTCCAATTCATCTCCCAGTAACTCCCTCTAGCTTTCTACCATTTTCTTTTCTCTATATTCATTTTTTTCAAAATCCCTTCTTTGCTTCACTGAAGCAACTCAAAATAGGCACATGTAACTCTTTCTGAGTTATTTACACCTCAGGTCCCTGTCTATCTCCTGCTCATCAGGCATACAGACAACTGGTTGATCTGCAGTATAGCATAGACTGCCCCCCCCCCACTCCCTTTCAGTGTGTGATGATTGTCACTGAAGCGCTAGGGGGCAATATCTGCCTGATTATCATTCTCCTCGCATCACAGCCTGACAGTTGGTAAAATGAATACAAAAGGCATAATTTGGGAGCCAATTTGCATGCTAAATGCTGGCGCAGGAACATTTTGTAATGCAGGAGTGTGGGCAATGCTGCATTTAAGCCCAACTTTATCCCTCAGAGGCTAGGCTGACGCGATTGTGCTGCTACTGCATGTGTATCCATTCCCTTTCACCATCTCTGCCCGTCTCCATTCCCTCCTCACCCAAAAGCCACGTCTCATTTCCCTCTTTCTTGGCCAGAAACCCCTCTACTTACACTCAACGAGTTCTTTTCACCTCCGGCAGACGAAATGCTCCATCTCTTTTCCCTCTGTGGTGATGAAATGAGAGGGAGAGGACAAGAAGAGGATGAGGGAAAGAGAAGAAGAAGAAGGAGAAGGGGGGGGGGTGTGTGTGTCACAGTCACTGACAACTCTGCCCTGAAACAACAGCAGTGTTCCAACACCTTCACCTGGTAAACAGGCAGTTGTTGCTTTGTGCTTACACCTTACCCTTCTATCTCTATGCCTCCATCATTCAAGCCACCCTTGCATGCGTACACACTCACACAACAGGCAAACATGAAGTGAAGGTGTGCAGACAATGATCAGTGTCACACACATGCTTGAAATATGTTGGTACAGGCTGTATTTTCCACTTTCAGACCCGTCAAAACTCAACAGAAGCTGCAGATGCATGGACAGATTGAGATCTGGAAAGATTCAGCATGTTACGCACCATGAATAGAGTCTAGAAGCATCACAAAAGGGATAAAAGAATCAACGGCTCATGAGTGTAAAGTCATCTGATTCTGAAAGTCCTAACAATGACTATACTGCACAGTGCTAGAGACTTTGCAGATCATGATTTCTAAATAATGTTGAGAGGGTAACCAGCAGGGTTATTAGTGCATGAAAACACCCTTCTACACTACCTGCACTATTGATTTTTCACCCATAAGTGTTACAGTTATTTTTATGTGTTAGTTATAACACATAAAATAGTTAAAGCCAGGCTATAAAGTGACGTTGCTGAATCTGCACATTCCACCTCTGACTTCAACACGTTAACCTTACTTCCCCAGCTGCACTTCTGCAGTATTATCTATCATTATTTTTTATTCTCATGTCTTTTTTTCTTTTTTTTAAAAAACAAAAACAATAATGAACTGTAGATTGTGCTAGCTTACTTCTCTTTAGGTGGTCTGGTTCCTAGTTTTATTGTAATTTGTGCAGCTGTTGGGAAGTAACAAGTATTTCCCAGAGGGCGGGTCAGAGTGGCAACAACAGTGTGTGTGTGTGTGTGTGTGGGGGGGGGGTAACAAACAAAGAACATAAAAAGAGGTGTTTGGTGTTGTAATTCTCATGGCCAGAGGATAACTGGCCAGCAGGAATAAACATCTGTGTGTGTTTCCATCAAGGTAGGTTACAGTACTTGTGTCATTTGCACTCTCTATATCCCAGACTTCCTGATATCTGGCCACTGACTGATTCCCTGCTGTGGTTCTGATTAACCATGCTAACCCCTCCCCCCCACCCTCCAGACACACAATTTTCAGTTAATTTCCTCATTCAGTTCATTTGTAAAAAAAAAAAAATAGCAGATGCAATTGCACATCATTCAGTCTGAGGGTTTTATACAAAGAGCTGACAACAGGACCCTGGACACATCTGGTGCCCCGCTGTACTTCTGTATTGTATTTTTGGTGTGTGTACGCCGTCGACATTGTCAGAATCATGGGTATCTCTTTTCATTTGATTTAAAAAACTGAATTGGTGTCAGGCCTGTCTGATTGGCTGTTCAGCATAGCCAATGCTTGCATGAAAAGGGAGGCATTAGTGACAACAGATATTAAACAAGTAACATGTCAAACGCAATCTCTTTTAAGCTGAATGAATAAATTAAAAAACAACCCATAATCACAATTCAAGTGAAATTGGCTCTGAATGACATTACTAGTTAAAACAAAATGCACACTGCTATACTTACTTCTTTTTTCTCTCCATGCTCCACCAGGTTTCCTTATTGTAGAACATGCAACAACCACCTTCTGCACTGGTGAGCTATATATTCTTGTGCAGGTGTAAACTCTCAGACCTGTGCACTATATGACATCTGTGGTGTGTTCAATTACTACCATATTTGTTCAAATGCTTGTGTTATGAGATCCAGCAGAAAGCCTTCAGCCTTTGCTGGTTCTTCATGTCGGTTTGGTGTATGAGAGCTAAGAGAGCTTTTCAAATGTTTGCAGCTCATCTTATTGTGTCTGAGTGTCATAAAGAAGGTGAAGAAACTGTGTTTCTGTAAGATGGCTATTGTACTGGAATAGCCAAGTATTTCATCGTAACTAACAATAAAATTGTGGCAGCAGGCATGACAGTATTGTAATGTTATTTTCTGTAAATTGTTGTTAGAATTTCTTAATAACAGTAAGTTACAGCAGCTGGTTTTATGTCATTTTATAGTATCTATAGCATTTTACTGTTTATTTGCAAAGGATAATACATTGTGCATCTTTTATCTTTTTAATCAACGTGGAACAAAATGTCTAGTATCATACTCAAATACGAAATATAAAAAATTTGCTAAGTGCCTTGACTAAAGCCTGTTTTAAAAGGCAAATTAAATCAGGGATGAACATTATCAACTATATTTGTCTATGTCACTCGCCACAAGGAAGGCCTATCAAAGACCGACAATCAGTTTTTAAACTAAAGGAGATGGTCATTTATTGCACAACAAGAGTCACAATTATAAATACCATATTGATTTTCATACTGGTACGATATCAACAATTGCCTGTAGCTTTTAAAGTGATGCCATTATGCTTTTGCAGATACAGCAGGGTGTAAAAAATTAGCTCTGTAGAAGTCATGCACTGAATTAAGGGTTAACAGTCAAGCTAAAGTATTGCAATACATATAAATTTTTAGATTAGCTAAATGCTACAAGCTGCAAGTACAACAAAACAGAGTAAAGAAAAAGGTTGGAGGGAATTCATTTGTGGAAAAAAGATGCTACGGCACAAACATATAAAGCCATCTCTATAAGCTTCTGCAGCAGGGTTGGTGGACGATGCTCACTCTCTGCCTCTAAGAGTCCACTTCTTTTGGAACTGGAAATCTATGACTAGATGGGAGTGAGCAATGCAGATTTAGGACATGACAGGGATGGACGGGCGGCAGCAGGTAAGTGGGTTAAACTTTACCTTCGTTGACTTGGATGCCCATGGTTCTGCTGACTGTCTGGCTACAATCAAACTGGGACATGACAACAAGCATGCAACGCAAAGTCAGCAAACAAAGCACAAAGAACAGTAAACAAAACAAACAAACAAAAAGAAAAAAGAAGAAGCAGAAATCAATAAAATGCAGCATTAAGGCAAATAAAAGAATACACTTAGTGTGAGATTCACATGAGACAAACTTAAATCACATTTAAACACAAACTGAATGAAAATAACATCAAGAGATGCAGGAGCAGACTGAGTGGATGCCAGAACACTGTTGTAATTTTACAGCTGGCAGTGGGCTTTGGGTCACTACACAGAAATTGTAAGACTTTGGCACGTTTGTTTCATTATGTCAAGAAGCAAATGAAATAATCTTGATTCAGCACAGGGATGATTCATTAGGAAACACAAAAACAGACCTTGTACGTGGTGTTTAGCACCATTTACCCCTTTAGCTGACAAGGAATCTGTGTCACAAGTAATAAGGCCCTTCAAAGGAGCCAAATGTGGTGAATGTAGGGTAAATAAATTCCATTAGTGCAACACATTGCAAACAAATGAGCAATCAGCAGCAAACCAAGCCTGTGTGGCTGTCTGGGCCTGTGCAATGCAAGGCCAGAGCTCCTAAACAGAAAACAGTTCCAGCTGGTGATTCGGACCTTTTCACCTCCTTTTAATTGGCCCAAGGACACTAAATGAGCTAAATTAGTATTGTGCCTGTTGGTGCACGAAGCCAGCGTTAGGCTTGTTCCGCCTGGGCTGCCCGTCCCCTCATTAGGAGCCACTGATAGAGCCAATGTGCTAAAGCTACACTCCAATGGCCCTCAGTTTTCATGGGCAATTTGTGTGGGGGAGATGAAAACAGCTGATGAGTTTATACTTGGAATGGAGATGGGGGCAAGGAAATAATTAAAAACAAGCTAATGAGAGGAATTAATTATTCAATTAATGCCTCAAACGTGCCACTGAGGGCTGAGCTTAGAGGGAGAAATTGGTAAATGAGGTAGACAGCAAGACAGAAAATGTCAAGCTGTGAGGACGAATAGAGAGAAGGATGAGATATGAAGAGGGAGAAGAGGGGTGGACTTGCTTTATTGCTGGTTTGTGAAATTGAAAGCCCTCAGCTTAATGCCAGCAAATTGACTATCAAGACCTACGGGCTTTGCAAGTGCAGGCAAATTGCCCTCACTGAATCAACAAAAAATGGATCTCTGTCACTTAAAATAATACATCTTCATTCTACATGAGACATCCTCAAAGCACACACACATTATTTGCCTCCAACAGCCTGAAAACACTGCTTGGATATCTATAATAGCAAATGTCAAATGTGAATGCATCAACACCCGACTCACCTCAGTTTGAATGGGACTGGCTAATGACGAATCCTCCTAGGTGTGCCACAGAACATTTACATCACATATCCTAATGCAGCAGGCTTTTATCATAGGCATCACACACCTATGACCATCTAGGCTGAATCGCTAATACAATTCTCATAATGGGAAATTTGCTGGCTGTTCCTGCTCTGATCTAGCGTCAGTGAAATCACAACAAAGTAGGCTTGTTTCTTTTGTCTCCATTTCTTTCCTGCTGCGCTTCACACAGCTCCTCAACATCCATCTGGAGAGGGAAGGTAGTCCACGCTTCATTTCATCAAGAAAACAGCATGGAAATACATATTTCGTTTGAGAGTTTAAAAAATACATCAGCCATGCCATTATGCAGCGCAAACTTTCCTCACAGCAACACGCCCACCCTCCATCCCACACACAGCGAGGCACAACACTGCATCACTGGGCACTGCATGCAAATTTATGTTTTGACCTTCTGAACCACATGGAAAGGATTGGAAACAGCAGGCTAAATCCACAGTGACACAGGCCAAGGAGCTGATCTAAATCTGAACATAAGCACTGAAGCTAATGCTAATACATACAGAGTTACACACACATTGCATCAACACTGTCTTTTTGGTAACCCCAATGACTCCATTTGTATCCTGTCTCCTTTGTGGGAAACAGAATAAAAATGGACTCCATCCATCTGTTAGCTGTATGGCCCCTGCCAGAGCACCCAGTGTACTTAAAGCAGAGCAGGATTTAAATTTGTTTTCACCATTAGCATTAATGTAAAGCCCACTTCAGTAGAGTGTTATACAAGTGTTATCAGTGCAGATAGAGAGCCCAAATAGAAGACAGCTTTTCGTTTATCAAAAAAAAAAAAAACACACTTGATTCCAGGTCAGTAGCTGCTGTTTCAGGGTCAGCGAAGCAAATAACAGGCACAAATCTAACACTACCAACTCCTGAAGCCAGTTAATTAGAATGCTAAATAGTTCCTACCTGTCTTGCTGCATTAAAAATGTATGTGGATGTCCAAGAGAAGCAGGAGGAATCTTTGTTTCACGGTTTGCCAAAGAGCAACATGTATATTGCTTTTCAGACACCAAGAATAGCTCTGCTAGCTTCAGCAGCCTGACCCAGCAGACAGACAGAATTTCCAACACTGAGGTTAATACATACTTGTGATATACTGTCTGACTTCCCTTCTATCCACTCATTTTGTCTGCTGAGCATTAACGTTTATTTATCACATAACAGCCTCTTATGTAAGTGGTAAAAATAGGCAGTGACAATCAGAAGGTAGCATTTAGTTAAACAGGAATAGGTTAGGATGAGATCAATAGAGGAGGGAGGAAAGATGAAGAAAAGCAAAACTCCAGTGTTTGTAGTACATGGAATTTATCTGAAATGGAAAACGTAATGTTCATTACCATTTTAAGCCCACTGCATTTTAATACTGAAAGAAGATGTGCAAATAGAAAGAGATATGAAGCAAAGTTTTCTGATATCCACTCATCTCTCCAAAACAAGCAACACACAGATCCTACCTTTCCAGAATAAATTGATCAGTTTTCTTCTGATCCAGCTTTTTATTTTTAATCAGCACCCACACAGAGTGCAAACTGTTACACCCTTTTTTTTTGGTTTTTGCCAATAAGGTAATTTATGGGCAGAATATAATGGTTTATGAAGTGATTATAAATCAGTTTGAATGGGTTTTTGTCATTAAACAGATTTATCACTTGGTTAGAAAGTTTAGATTTTAAAGTTGAACTTAGACATGGAAAGTCACACAAACATGGATCCAAACAGAAGGGGCGGGAGAAACAAAAATATAAACAACAAACAACAGACAAAATCATTTCCATCCAGTCCTGAATCAGACCACTAAACAAATCCATCACTCCCAGGAAAATAGTTCCTAGTTGTGTGTTTTGATATGAATTTGTATAGGAGCTGATAAAGGACTGGGGAATAAGCATTCATTTCCTGAATGCTAAAGCACAAGGACTCTTCACCAAGACGCACTGAATTGTTACATCTCCACACCACTAGGGGACCATATAAGATTTATCAAATACAGTCATTTCACGATGAGGCTGTACTGATAGTTAGTTATTGAGCCGCTACATGAAGTACATTTATAGCCTGACACTGTTTGTGTTGCACTTACAGTATTATATATAATTTTGAAATAAAAGGCTTGTCTGTGTTACATATACACAAGTGGGTAATGCTAGAGTGAATATACTTCCCTCCTTTAGCTATTGTTGCTGGCTCTGTCAAGCTTTCTAACTCACAAGTGCAGTTCATTGTGCCAAGAGTTTTCAGATTTTGGTGTTTGGATCAATTTCTCAAACAACATAAGGAGATTATTCTTGCCATTTAATTCTAATTTCCAAGCCTCAGAGGAGTGTCACAGCTAACATGAATTAACTGGTGTCTTGAGGTGATTTTTCTAAAGATAGATTTTTAAGACCTCAAGTTTATGTATCTCGCCATGACAAAAATGCAATGTCAAAATAAAGAAAAAGGCAAAACAAACAAATTGTTCTCAAATTTAAGTTTTTGCTTCTTTTCAAGCAAAAACCAGAGAGCTTGCCACCATGGTAACTGGAAAATGGAGGATAGGCAATTTTGTATCCAAAACAGGATTTGGATGATTTATTAGACAAGTAGATGAGGTTCATTATCATTAGCCAAAATGGTGATAGCATCCAGGACCATGACTACTAATGTACCAACACAATATTCACATGTTTCTTTTTTTTTTTTTTTTTTGTTGCTTTAAGCAGAACACTGCTCATGAATTAGTCAATTGGACAAGCTACTTACACGAGGGCAGCTCATTTTACAACGGATTCCTGCCACTTTAGCTTGTGTGCTGAAAGGTTCAGAAAACCTTGAAAAGTAGATCCCACGGTAATTACTGTGAATGCAGAGGTTCAGTCATACTTCACCAAAATGAAAAAAAAAAGCTACATCTTAAATGTGGAAAAGTCCCAAGCTTAACAGGTTTTGTTACAGTGGTTCAGCTACCTTTGCTAGACTAGCTACGTGTGCAATGAACTTTTGTTGCTGCAAGACACAGCTACACAACACAACAGTGGCAGACTATGTGAGATATACTGTTGCATGTAGCGCATCAATTCTAACTAAAATCAGGCCTACTTTTAGTCTGAGCTAGTGGGGCTTTAATTTATAAGGTTTATGTTGGGTTTAGTGTGTCTTACGTTGACTTTCTTTGTAAACAAGAGATGGTCTGCGTGCTAGCGACGGCTCAGTGTTGTGCCTCGGTGGTGGGGGAGGGGGCACCTGTGGTGGATGAACACCAGCCGTGGTGGTTAGAAAGGTTAACAGGGGTTTAGGATGCTGGGTTAAATATTATTTAGGCACCTTTAAGGAGAGAAATACCTGCAAAAGTCAAGGAATTAATTCATTTTTGAGGTATGGCTTCTTTTAGTATCTTGGTTAGGCAGTTTAGGGAGAGTTAGAGTTTTCCTTCTACCTTTTTTCCCTGGATCTGGCCATCAATCTTTATCATTAAAGAACTGAGATGCTCAATAGTGCCAGTGCTTAAGTAACAAAGTCAATTAGCCATAGGAAGTTTAGACTGAGTTTTAACTTTCATGGTACTAAGGGTGTTGAACCATGACAAAATGTCCTCATGAAATGCGTTTATACCTGCTGTTAAATCAGTCACCAAATATATGTGAGAATCACTGGGACTCTCTGTCATACAGCATAAACAGGAAGTCATTAAGTTTATTATAAAATGATTTTATCTTACTCATGCTGTAATTTGTTCTTAGCATAGTTTATGTGCTTCAAACACAGGCTGTGCAACACAGTGATCGCAAACATGAACAAACAAAACACAAACAAGGAACGAGTGGACACACACTTACATCCACAACCACACACAGAGGCACGGAGCCACACACGTAGGCCCTCTAATATGCAAGTGCGTGGACATGCACGTGAACACACCCCTCTCATCTCCATAATTACTGTACAGTCAGCATGTCCGTGTCTGGGGGTGACTCTCAAAGTGAGATGTTGACAACAGCAAAGCTGAACTCAAGCTGGGACCTGTCAAGGGCCTGACACTGATAGCATTATCCATGTAATTATTCTCACTTAAGTGAACTGCCTACTTACTTTTAACATAACAGTTTTGGATGAGTAAGCCAGATCTATGGTGCCCCTTCCTCTCAAATCTTCAGGACCACTGATGTCAACAAGCAAATGAAATACGCGCTCCAATCGGTCTCATTTAGTTTAAATGCAACCCATCAATTATTTGTGACTGGCCTTTCATTTCCTTTACATTTGGACATAATCTCAAAGCACACCTAGTATCCTTTTGAAGAACATTACGGGGCTGCAGCCAGCTGTTAAGAACCACTGACTTCTAATATATGGCTCAAGCAGCGTGCCACTTTCCACTTCTACTGTAAAATATTTGCTTGGCATGAATAAATGGTGAGTCGGCCAACACTTCTGAAAACCGTGCTCAAGACGTTGAGCAAATGAGAAGTGAAGGAAAAACCTGCTGGTCAGACATTGGGAGGTGGAAGAATATTTGCTTGCAAGTGAGTGTGTGTGTACAGAGTGTGTATAGCTACATGGCACGAGGAATATGAGAGATGTCAGACTAGCCTCTGCTCTTTTACTGGCGGTGTAAATTAGATGTGAACCAACATGCCGCCAATGCCAGGGGAAAGAACACCTATCAAGGCCGGCGAACTCATCACGGCTCGACGCACCGAAGCTCGGCAGATGAGTGGAGTGTGAGCGTGTGTTTAAAACTTAATGAAAGTGGTCCTCTGAAGGTCAGCGTGGAGCAAGCAGGGGCTGTTTTGTCTGCTGCTAATGGTGTATTAATGACTCAAGGATGCTTCGGTGTCTCACGAGCACAGGTGCCCACCCAAGCACCCCACAGACTTGCACGCCCAACTAACCACCCACACAGGCACGCCCAAACACAGACACATCGGGAATAACAGTCAGATACAGTACATTAATAAAGATACAAACACATTAACTAGTATACCACAGGTACAGACAAAACATTTGTGAGTATAGGCAGATGTTTTTCTTTTTATTCCTCCAATTATCACCCTGAAGTGATTTGGTAAGAGTGACAAATGGTTTCACGGGTCTTAAATTGCAAAACTTGGATTTCATTAATGAACTTTGACTGATTATTCCATCGCTAACCGCTCATGTGATCAAACTTTTTTTGTTAGGTATTTAACAAAGCAGTAATTGCAAAGGGAAAATGAATTATGTTTAGGCCAATTACATCAGGTATAATATTAATTTACAGTATGAAAGATGGAACAAAATGTGCCTCTAAGAAATATTTATGAGGTAGTTATTGTTCGATTCTTCACGGCTGCGATAACAAGAACAAGAGTGAATTAATCAAATGGCAATGAAAACGTATGCAGTGTTCACATTACATTCATATTCCCTTGTTAGAGTAGACAATGTTTTCATATTTCTAAGCCAGCAATTTGACAAAAAAAAAACACCATAATGAATACAATTGCTTTCAAAAGTACCCTCATGTTTGTAAATGACTGAGAGCTTTGCTCAGAATATTTATGACAATAATTGTCTGAAAGCCGCATTTACTAGTAAACGCAATGTCATCATAGTGCTGATAATATTTAGTCAGAGATGAATGCTCTCTGTTAAGCCTATTAGAGCAATTTTGATCATTATTTGCTCTCCAGTATCAGTTCTGCTGTGTGAAAACGGCTGGGTTTGGGAGTGGAGGTGCATGGGAACCGCAGGGTTCCCATCCTGCTTCTGGGCAATGATCTTACCTTGAATGTGGACATGGCTGGGTCCCTGTTATACCTGTCTATGGTGTGGAACTTGGACGAGTGGTTAAGCTCATGGTACAGCTCAGAATGTCTTTTGCGAGTGTGCATCACTTTCTGGAAGGGAAGAAAGGAAGGGACAGCAAAAAATGAAGTAAATAGAAACAAACAAAAAAGAAAGGAAAAGGAATGGAGGGAGCATGATGGGGGTTAATGTAAGGGCAGGCAGAGGAATGGGTAAAAGGCCGAGGGGCTGCAGTGATGCCAGCCATGAAAAGGGGTTGGGTTAGAGTTGGGATGCCGGCAGAAGATCATTTGGTTGCTGAGTCATGCTCATCCATCATCCACTTCCTCCGTCTTTTAGAATTTTGGCAAATCGAGGAGCTGCAGAAGCAGCTTCTTTAAAATTTTGTGATAGTGCCTGAGAAAAATGCGTGCTAAATGAGGCCCGTTAGCTTGGGGTTTTATAAGACTCACTTAAATCTATCAATTAGACAGAAAATCTGCTCCAAAGTCACAATTGTATCATTTAACAAGCACTTTTAAGTCTGTGGGCATAGTGCATCTCTGCCTGTATTTGTCTGTCTGTGTTGATGAGCCGAGCTGGAGCTACTAAGTACAGCAGCTGATCGCCAAAACGGCTCAAGTTTGAAAGTGACACAGGGGCAGAACGCCAGCACTCACACCCATTCACTTAGCAAGACAAGTGCTTAATACAGCCTCCAATTACTTTGGAAATAATCTCCCTGCTTCTTCTTTGCTAAGCGTCTGCTTGTTGTTTCAGGTTTTGAAGAGAAAGTTAAATGTAACCTGTCCCAGTCTCACAGCATAAAGTGAAATAGTAAAAAAAAAAACATATTGATTTGTGTCATTAGAGAAGAAATAATGCCTTTTTTTACCCCTCTTTTGTGCTACTAGAAAAGATAATCGCTCCACAGGTAAATGCAGCATCACTGAATTTTGTGAAAAAGAATGATAAAACCACCTCTACATCAAAGTCTGTATTTGATGGTTAATGGAGGTAGAGGAGGAATACATATAACCGGAAGCCATTGACAGCACATTCAGTCACTGTTTCATGACTGCTTTTTAATATATAACTACTTGGTGAAGGTCAAGAGTAACAATACATCTAGCTAAGCTTAGGGATGGTGCATTTACATGTTGCATCAAAATATTCTCTTTTAGGATAACTAGCTGCAGAACCATGTCCACTTGGCAGAACACACACACATGTTTTGGACCCGCGAACTAGACGTCCAGCTGAAATACGTTACACTGAAAGTCTTGCTTAGTGACAAAACACAAACATAAAACCTAAAATCAAAGATTGTTTGCCCATCAGTGCAAACGTTTCTGTTTTGTGACTATTTCCCATTTTCTGTGAGACTGAGCTAGGAAACATAATGGTGCAGCAAAATATAGGTTCTTGCACTTTTTTTTGTGCAAAAAAGCAGTCAAAAGGCTGGACATGTAAGCTTCCACAGCAGTAACTTTATTTTCAAAACGTGTTCTCTGTTGGTAGCCTTTAACTATATCAAAAAATGCCCAGTTTGTCCATTCTGATTGCGAGAAAGGTTTTATTTCCCCCTAAAACGCAACCATGTCGTTACTTTTCACATTTCTGGCTGTTTGGAATAAAGTGAGAAGCAAACTTTTTTAGCATTTAGAGAGATAAACCTTAATGAAATTCAATGAAACTCATTGAAAGGAAAAACAAACCAAAAAAAGCAAAAATAAACTAAACAAAACATGGTGATAAATGGATTTACCTTCTATTAAGCTGTCTTGATGATTCTATGCCAGCTTCTTTGTCAAAAGTCAATTGATCAGAAAAACAAACTAATTTCAAAGCCGGCCTTGTTGTTCATGTAGTGGCCACAGATGACTCCAGAAAGTTTGTCAGAAAAGTTCAAATGATCAGCTATAATTGCTGTTAGGGGCTTATCACTCATGCCCTAAACGATAGGTCTCCACAGTGGGAGGGGAATGTCCAGTCTTTACAACAGTGAAAATGAAATGAAATCCTCAGGAAAAAGCAGCAATGTGGAGGGGACATGTTGTATTTGACTATGCAGGTAGTATTTGCCAGAGACTGGAGATTCACAGAACACCCAGGTCATTCTGACACAAATATACTCTCACACACACTGCCAAATCAGCTGGTTCCAGCAGACAGACTGACCGCAGCCACATACTCTACGTGTCGACCCAGACCTCAATCACTGGTATTCATCCAGACACATAAAGCACTCTACTTTGATGTTTCTTCAATCAGGACCCCACAAAAACAAGGAGACTTGTCTGATTGGATTGTAAATATCAATGGGATACTTTTCTTTTTCGTACAAAAGGTCACTGGATATAACAGTTGGTGGGGGGAAGGGCTTGGAGGCCATAGTTGGAGAAACAGCAAACTGTAAGATAGCTCTGAAACAGTTCTAAGTGCAAGGGGAGACAGGTGCGAAGGGAGGGGTTTAGCAATGCTTTTTGCTCCTCTATGCGTTACTTATGTCCTGACAGAAGCACAAGAAAACAGAAACAGGCTGATGATAAGGGATGAGGTCCAAGATCTTACCTCAAAATCCAGCTCAGAGTACCGTACTCTTTTCCTCTGGAAGAGGAGGGGGCAGGGGGAGAGAAGACAGCATCAATGACCACCCCTTGACCGCTACTGAACTTTGGCAATCTCAATCTCTTTGTGGACCTCTCAGTGCTATTACTGAGGAAAAAGAGTGGGGCTAATATGCACTGGCAGCCCCGACATGATATAGATATTAGGAATGTCAAGGCATGAAGCAAATTATTCAGACTACTTCAATAGAATGTGATTAGCAAAGTGGAAAAACCCAGAATTAGAATGAAATGATCATTTCTTGGAACAGATACTCTCAAACACAATCATTACAACACCGGCAAAAATTATCCCTCTTTGCTATTTTTGGAGTCGTTGTAGGAGACATTATTCTTTTTTAAAAAAGCTGCAAAAACCATACAAGGGATGGTTTCTATCCCCTAATCTTGTTTGGACCTTACTGCTGTCTTCGTAAGTGCCTCCATAGCTGCAGCAAGCCGCACACAAACGACCAATTTGACAGCTGCAGACATTTCCAACTCATCTGGCCCTGACATTGCACTGAATTGCATTCAATCTCTGACTTTCTATCTGGCTCCCGCTTTCTGCCAGATTTGCATTTGGCAGGAGTAGGAGCAGTTTTCCACAGTTAGTTAAAAGCTGTATTCATTCCTTCTCAAGGGCAAAGTTGCTGATCTGATGCTACGCCAGCCAAGGTTTAAGAACGAGAAGAAATTCAAACAGATAGAGAGGCAGGTTTCTTCCTGAGGTGTCCTATTCACTTTGTGAGTTCACCCATTACTCTTGACAAAAAAAGCAAATGTAATTACTCTCCTCCTGTGTTGGGGGATCCTTACCTTAAAAAGACAAACTCCATGTCTGAGTCATCTTTGTAGTATGGTACACATGCAACATGCATATACATGAGCAGTATATTGCATGTTTTGGTGGAGACATACATGAAGCAGTCATTACCTCACTCACACAAAATTCAGAAAGAGTCCTTTCCTTCTGTAAGTTGCCGTCATCATGGGAAAGACGGGGAGGTCAAATTTACATGCTTCTGGCTAAAAATCAACAATGAATCCTTTATTGCAGCTACCTTGAACAAACTGGAGAGCAAAACATTGCTGCGATTTAATCTTGAGAGGCACGATCTGATATCCATCTTAAATTCAAGCATATTTAAGCAGGTTGAAATTATAGCAGTATATTACATCCAGCAGCTTTCTCTGCAGAATTTCTTTTCCCCCTTTGGTATTCATGAGTACACTCATAGCGCTCCTGACAGCAATTCTTTATGACTTTTAATGACTCGTCCTCAGCTGTAAATGAGGCATCTGCACTTTTCAGCAAAAGTGACATTTCCGTATCTTTAATCAACCTTGTGAGTCAGCAAGATAGCACTGGGGGGAATATCCTAAATCTGGATGTATACGTGTCAATGTTGCTGTGTGTTGGATGCATGCCTGAATATGTGTGAGGATGCAGAAGGACAGCGGGCAGGAAGAGATTCACCAGAGGTATTTCCTCTGATCCTGTCTGTCTCAGTCCATCTGCCGCGCCACCTTGTGCGGTTAGAAGGGGGTATCGCACACAAACTGTATCACTCACATGGAGACTCTAAGCTAATAAAAAAGGTGCCTGTCATTATGAGAAAGGCTCATTGTCTCAGTCAGCAGCAATAAATATTGCTCAGCTGAAAAAAGTAGCAGCTGTCATAGCAGACTTGTTTTCGGAGACACAAGTGTGTTGTTATCACAGCATTAGGTGTGTTGTTCCTGTGTATGATAGACAACATGTCTTAGAAACTGTACTGTTTGAAGTTTGAGCTGACTTTTTGACAGCAACACTTGGGGATTTGTTGATAAAAGCAATAAAAAACAATTCTCTCTTCCTAGCACATTTTTTTCTTGCGATTACTGTTTGACTCAACAGTATTTAGTAGAGTAAAGAATGACATCTTAATTATCCCAAGGTAAAAATTCAAGTTATTTGGATAAGTTTTACTTTGTAATGGCTTTCTTTAACTGATGAGGTGTTATTTGCATGGTCAGACTCAGAATATGACATTAATTAATTGGAAGTAAATTGCAAATGACTTCCTGTACCATTCCCTTATGTAGTCACAGAAGCAAAACTGGAATTGTAACACATGAGCTCAGGTGGGGGGAAAACTAAGCCACTACTAATACAGGAAGGAAACCTTTCCTTCATGCATTACACAACCTCTTACCCACCTCCAGGGATCCTGCTGAGAGGCTGGTGTTGGCGTTGCTGCTGCCCAGGTTGCGTGGCAGGGTCCTGGTTCTCTCCACTGTAGTTCCACCTGTCAGAATCTGCCTGACTGAGGGCCTCTGGCCCTGCTTCAGTTGGAGAGAATGCCCGTGGGAATGCATGTGTCCTCCGTGGGAGTGCACAAGGCCACCCTGAGGCATCAAGTGGCCGTGCCCATGGGGCAGGGTTTTGATCGTCCCGTAGGAGCGGTTGAGGTTCATAGTGAGGTTCATGTCTCCCACACTCGACGGTACAAAATCTGCTGGGTAGGCTTCACTCTCAGCCGGGTGGAGGGTCAGAGGAGAGGGAGGCGGAGGGAAGGGAGGATCCTCCACTGCGATGTTGAGAGGCTTTTCCTCGCCCCCGAGTCCAAGGCCTCCTACTTGCGAGGAGGGAGCTGGAGGTTTAAGACTGACCGTCCTACGAGGCAAGACCATGTAGTCTCCCTCCCCTCCACCGCTACTTCCTCCTCCACCTCCTACACTTCCTCCGCTCCCTGCACTTCCGTCTTGGGAGTTGTTGGAGGAAGCAGGTGGTCGAGCCCAGCCCAGGCCACTCTCGGTGCACAGGTAGATTGGAGCAGCGCTGCGTTGTTGCCCCTGCTGCCTCTGCTGGTCCACATTCACCTCCTTCTTTAAGGGTGTCTCACTGAGCTCATTCAGGCCTCCTAAGGTTGGAACCTTGTAGAAGAAATGTAAGAAAAAAAAAAACCATTTAGTTTCTGTAATTTCCCTGAAAGAAAGATCATTTCTAAAAGATTAGTTAATGAAGCGTCTCATAAATTCTTTAATGTGACTACATTGATTTGAGGAAATTTAAGCACAAAAAGCTGAGAAAACCATCACTAATCTGTACATAACCTTTAAACCTGTACCTGTACAATGAGGTTTGGAGGTGGGATGTTTCCAGGGAGGGAGCTGAAGTTGACTCCTCCCTCCTGATGGGCTGCAAGTTTAGGATCGTCCTCATCATCCAGGGAGATTCGGGACAGAGTCCCAGTGATGGTAGCTGGATTACAGGTGTTAACCTCTTTGAAAATGACTAAAGGGAGACAACGGGGTACGAGAAGTCAGAGAGAAAGTGTCAGAGTGGGAGAGGGGCATTGGAGGAGGGAGGGGAGGAGGGGTTGGTGAAAGTATAAAAAAAAAAAAAAAAGACAGGCGGAGAATTTATAGGCAAGGGAATATGTCAGGGAAAAGAGAGAATTCGTAAAAGGTAAATGGAAACAATATTGTTTGAAAAGAAATGTATATAAAAGGAGAACCGTTGACAATGCGGGCAGGCAAAATAGACTGATGATATACATAAAGTACTGATAGAGAAAATTTCTTCGTACCTATGACAAAGCCTGGAACCAGATTGCATCTCTAAAAGAAAGTTTCACTTATCACTTTTGACTTTAAGGTTTACAGTACACAAGATGAGTTTTGCCTCTGGCACTGTGACCTTAAGTCTTACTCAATCACAAGATTTGTCAGTGAGCAAGAATTTTATTATCTTAGAGAAGGTGCCTTGGTGTAAAATGCTGTGTGCTTCAAATGAAATGGAACCTCATTCCCTTGCTAGTCCTTTCCAATAACTTGCACAGAAGCTTGTTTTTTTCTGCCCTGCCGTCACATATCAGTGTGAGTCATTAGTGTAGAGTGAGGTAGGAATGTAACCACAGATCTGTGAGACCAACACTTGATCGGGACATGCACAAAGATGTGGGCCACCATTGGAAAAAAAACAAAACAGCTTGTTCCAGTAGTGGAAAACAGCCCCACAACATGCTTATAAAAGACAATGCTTTCTCATAACTAGCAATACTAAAACTAGCACAATAACACAGAAATGAAAGCATCTTTCTATTCATGCAATTTAACATGCTTTTTTTGATACATACTGCACTATATATATATATATATATATATTTATATATATATATATATATATAAGTTATAAAGTAGTTAAATATTTATACTTTATCCGACTTAAATCCAATTCAAG
>JAOXYM010000018.1:9383203-9413638 GCA_028567055.1 Leptatherina wallacei
CGCGGGTGGGCTGGAGCCTATCCCAGCAGTTATCAGGCGAGAGGCAGGGTACACCCTGGACAGGTCGCCAGTCTGTCACAGGGCCCATTAATGAAAGTTATTGAAGAAAACTTAACAACGAAACAAAAACAAACAAAATACAAGGAACTGTCAAGATTTCATGACAATATCCCAGTGAAATACACATTTTTAGAAATGAAGAACATTTGAAATTATTTTTTGAATACACAACAGATTTTGAGACTGCAATGATGATTATAAGTTACTATAACAAATGAAATCAGACATAATGGGATTTGTACACACTTAAGATGCAGAGGTGCAGAATGATAATACATATATCAAATGGAGATGGATAATATTGTTGAAAATACGCAATAAATAGCTATAGCTTATTTTTCTATTTAAGTGGGCCAGATGAATCCCATGTTTTGGCCAAATGAATCATCCTCAAGAATTTTTTGTATTTCATTATTGTTTGAATGAAAATGATTTTATAAGGATAAATGGGTCATGTAATAGCCAGAACTGTATTTCCCTTCCTAAAATAAAGATAAATGAAACTATAAAAAATAAGACATATTTTATTTAATCAGTACTCATGGGAATTTATTTGGAGAAATATGTATAGTTCTGGTCTTACTGAAAAAAAAATTAAGCTTTTTTCTTTTAGAAACTTTTTATTTTCATTACTTTATTTTTAGATATGTCTTCGGAAAATCTGGAGGGATTTTAGGGTTGAATATCATAATAAAGTGGATCAACAGAAATCTATGTTTCTTCCAAAGACAGGTGATTTTTCATGATTTTAAAAGGATAATTATCATTAATGCCACTCCGAGTTTCACGTATATAAATAAAACATGGTTACAAGTGGAACAATCCTGTGAAACTAGATATTGTCATTGCTGAGTAACGGTTGGCCAATCATAGTCAAGATGAAGAATTAAGAGTAATGAAGGTGAGCAGCTGCTACCTGCAGAAGCAAGACTAATTGAGATATTTACAGAGCTTGAATATCGAATGAAAGCAAGGAAGAAAAGAAAAGTTATATTTCTCCCTTCAGTCCATCTATGAGCAGTCTACTCAGGCAGGTATGGAGGGTAGTGTTGGACCCGTCCCACATCCTGTAGCCAGAATATGAGCTCCTGCCTTCTGGCAGAAGATACAGGATCCCAAAGTGCAGATTGAACTGGTTTAAAAATTCCTTTGTGCTGCTCTCTGTCAAAATGTTAAATAGCTCTTGAGCCGTATATGCTAGGTAGTGTGCAATAACGGGGTGTTCTGTTTTTGATTACTTTTAACTTTATACTGTTTAACCTTTTTTAATCTTATGTTAGATATGTTGTGCGTGTGTTACTTGAGCCGCTTTCAGACTTGGATTGCGGAATATGTGCGGTAAAGTCCATCCGCTCTTTAACCAGAGTTGTCTTTTCAAACATATATCGCTTCCTCGCAGACTTTTTACGTCGCGGCTACGTTCAGATATGGGGAATGTTCTGGGTTAGTCGCTTATCGAAACACGGTAAGACGTTTGTGTTGCGACTTGTCCAGAACATTTTCTTGTGCATTCAGGCAAAACGACGTGCCGCAACATTTCCTCTCTTATGACATGGGGGCTAGCCGGTAAATGTCCGCTACAGCTCTGAGGCAACTGAGCGGAACGTTTGTCTGAATGCAAGCGGTATAAAAGACAATGTCCGCAATATTACCGTTTTTCAGAGCAAGTCTGAAAGGGCCCTTGTAGTTTTGTGTGTTGATGTAGTGTTTGTATTTAATGTATATCTATTTATTTATTTTGACTGTACAGACAGCTGTCACAGGCACTGTGAGTCCATCGTAAATTTCCCCTAGGGGACAATAAAGTATATTCTATTCTATTCTATTCTATTCTATTCTATATTTCAGTCTCTCTAATACAGAAAATAATATTACAACTTGTAATTTCCATGAAAAAAAAAGGTATTTTAGAGGTTTAATCAGTGGTAGAAGAGAAGATTTGATATGTTGTAAAACAGCACTTCAGGGCTTTGAATGTGTTTTGTTTCCAATTTTGATTGTGACGGCACAGGCCTTGTCTGTGTTTGGTTTGTTTATGTTGTGTATTAATTTAATTATGTTTCCGTTTTTCCAGGTTAGGTTTATTGGCAATTGGTGACAGCTGGCCAGTGTCTCCTCCATAAAGATCCACCTTTTCCCCCGGAAAGCCCTGGTCCATCTTTCTCGGGCCTGGCGTTTTGTTTGTGTTGGTTTGGTTTTGGTTGGATTGAGTTGTTTCTGGATTAAGTTGGTTTCTTTTTGTTAATAAAATATAGTTTCGGTAGTTGTTTCCCTGCGTTCTCCCTTATTTTGTTATGCTCCACGAGCCGACCATAACACGATGATGAATCTTGTCAATAGAATCGGCAACAAAATGTGCAGAATTAGCAGCTAAGGTGTCCTGTACATTATAATTAGTCCAAGCCCAGCCCCTCTGTGGCAGAGAAAATAAGGAAGTGGATATACAAAATGAAATAAACGAAAACTTTGTATGTTTTGCATCGTTTGCAATAATTCCAGTGAAAACAACACTGTACCACCAACCCCCCTGGAACACAATTTAGCAAAAGACACTGGTATTAAGTGATGATATCCTAATTGAGTGGTGATTAGGATGTGAAACAAGGCAGGAGGTCCGGAAGCAATACTCACTAGCTGGCTGTGCCGTAACCTCTCGCTCTAGTGAAACCCACCGACACTGCAACAACGAGGGCTGGAAGACCTGCAGACAAACAGAGGGAGAGACAGATCAAAAGGATGGGACGGGGGATAAAAGGTAGCCTTAATGGGGAAAATGAAGCATGTCGGCCAAGTAAGATTCTCGGGTGTGAACAGCTACACGGGGCTCCTCCCATTCAAATGCAAAGCAGCCTTGCAATAGTGCGTAACATGTGCATATATGACTGAAACTGACTGAAGGTAACCCCAGAGTCTGTTCATCTGCAGGCTCAGAGTGTAACCATCACATAAGACCTACACAGGCAGCAAGAGATTATAAGCAAATGAGGGACGGGAAAGAAAGAGAGAAAAAAAGTGAGATATAAGCCAGCCAGTAGTGGTCAACAAGTCATGCATTAATTAGTTAAATCAAGCGGTTTTGTGTGTGTCTGCGTGTGTGCAAATGAGAAGGAAAGACTGAGTGTTGCAGAATGCGTGCCAGAAAAAGAAGGAAATATGCTGTGCCTGTAATGAGCTTGGCTCTGAAATATTCATGTAATTAACAAAGCTGTGATTATGGCAGTAAATGAAAAGCAATTACAAAAAAAGTCCCATTAACATTAATAAATAAGACGGTGGAGAGCCGGACCGGTCCACTAACCGCCGCACGCTAAATTGCAGTTCCTCATCAACAACATCAGCTTTAACATTTACATACAAATAATATGGTGAACACACCTGTATCTCAAGCTTGCACATTCCAACATGGATACAGTCACACCCCAAATCCCTTGTTTCCATGGCAACTGATTTCAATCACATAATTTGGGGAGAAAATTGCAAAACGGACGCGAAGAGGATAAGATGTTTGATCCCCTCCGCTCCGCTCAGCTGTTTCACGCGTGTCATGTGTGTCCGTGAAGTGTGTCGGAAAAAATTCTGCTGCAGCCACTGTAAACCCAACACACACTTACTGTGCCGGTATCTCTCCATCTGTGACTTGTAAAGCAGTCTATACATTCTCTGCCTGTATCAGGTAAGGGCATCAGTGACTTGGCAGATTAGACTGGTGGGATCAATACTGAGTGAAATGAGCAGATTGTGTGCGCATGAGTGTGTGTTTGTGGTGATGCTGAGAGGCTGTAATTTGCGGGGCTATCTCAAAGCATCTTGCCGGTGTTGTGCAGATGTTATCATACGTTTTGATTATCCCCCTAACATCCCAGGTGCCTGTTGCACCAGCTTGTACTACATTGAGGGGACGGCATAACAGAGTGACACGGAGGCTGAATAGAAGAGGTGATGTACAGCCGAATGGCACAGAGGAGTTGCATCATTTTCACTCTGAATTCATAGTATGACACCTTATATAAATGTGTACGCATGAGAAAATAGATATCTGTCTGAATTATAAAAAAAAAAGAGAGAAAAAATACATTAGAAGCTGTAATGAATGGCTTTTGGGAAATCGAGCAGCAAATAATTGCATACCAAAAAGACAAATGAGATTTAACGAGAATGAAGGGAATGAAGATTGTTAAGCATAATACAGGCAACAATTTCAGCACTGCAACATAATAAGCTTTTTGTAAAATAATACTGTCTTGCTGCTCTCCATCACCAATGCATGTCACACAACTGTGGCTCAATCAGCACCCAATTCACAAGAAATTCTTCGTTTGCAATGCTGAATAACTCTTTGGCACACAGGGACAGACTAGATTTTAAGTAAAATGAACAGTCCAAAACTTTTTTTTATTAACAGCTAGGAGTAGTGTATACCACTCTGTTATGTAATATAATAACTCGTGAATTTTTCAAATTTGAAAACTGAACCACAGTTAATCAAATCTCCACTTGAATCTCGCTTCAGAAGTGACTCAATCCTCATAGAATCTTGGTTGAAATACACAACTCAATAGAAAAAATAAATATATATAACGGCTGGTATTATAAGAAATATTAAAACTGTTTTGGTCATAATGGGACACATTATTACTTTCCACATGTGCTCTGTCTATAATTCTGGCTGTTATACTCTAGTACTCAATGCATGATGAATATTAAATTCACTAAAGCAAATAAAAAAAGTTGAATTCAAGAGTTTTGCCATGAAGGTTTATAGAATATGCACATAAAATTGCCAGGACAGAACAACACAAATACAATTTGAATGGAACGTTAGAGTTTCGGTGGGCCTAGTAGCTGTTTTTGAGAAAGACATTGTTAAAAGATATATAGTATATGCACTCAGTGTTACACAGCTTCCTTTCATTTCACTACCATCGTTGGTTAAATGAAACTTTTCTAAATTTTCACTTGAAAACTTGTTTCAAATGTAGTGACCAGTCCCACTGTCAAGCCACAAGTTTTTTAGGCTTAAAACTACTTTGTTTATCCAATTTGCTGGCACAAATTGAGGTCTCACTCTGATATCCTCGTCTAAATAATAATGGAGAGCAAATTATTGGAAGTGTACACCTGACATGTGTTGTTATGGCATAACGAGTAGCAAAACAGGCTGGCTAACACTGCATTTGCAAAATATCATGCTAACAATCATTATGCTATCATGCTAAAAATGTAAACAGAACTTGAAATTGACTGTTTTGTGTTGTTTTCTGTAGAAGGCAGGGCATGGTCATCACACGCTGTCACTAAAGGAAGAAATACTGGCAAACTTTTATTTTCAAGCTAAATCCAAAAGAGCAAATTGCAGTTTGGGCTTCTCTGTTCAGTTTGGGTATGAAAACTGTAACAATAGAGAAGGATGTAGAGTGGGTTTTGTTACACAAGATCAATTAAGTGGACTCTGTGTGTGAGCCACTGCAGACTGGAGTTGCTGGTGGGAGGGTATTTGGTGAGGAAACATTAACCTATCTAGCTTCAGTAGCTAACCATCTAGCTGGGCGTGTAGCTCCATGGTCACTGAGCTTTTAGAGCTAAGACATACTAAATTCTGCAGTGCCAATTTCTGGTGATTGGGCATTAAGACTTAAAGAGAATCAGAAATCAGCCGCCGGACTGAAAGCTTCCCATGTGTTGAGTGTTCAAGAGTGTGATGCTTTGCGGGTGTGTGAGGGCTCACCCCAGCCGAGGCACAGAAAACGCTTGCGGATGAGTCGGGATCTGGTTTTGCCAATGACGGCCAAGTAGGACTGCCACGCTTCCGTCAGCACCCAGCAGAAGGACGCCAAGAAGAAGAAATGCAGGAAGGCAGCAGTCACAGTACAGAGGCCCTAAAGGCAAACGAGGGGGGGGGGAAGAGAGGTTAAGTTAAAGGTTTCTTCCAACACATGAAAATAAGCTAGTAAAGGAATGAATAGAGAGAAACTGGACCGCCCCACCAAAAAAACAACAAACAATCAGAAAAAGGGAGTGTGACAAAGCACATACTGTGTAGAGGAAATAACGTTCTCCAGTTTGATCGATTCTGACCACCACACAGTGAAACTTTGCTTAGTCAGACAACTTAAGAGTGCTGTTTGCCAAAAATATCAGCCTGCTACTCTGAGAGCTCCACTGCATTAACCTTGTCTACCGCTGAACCCTGTGAGCTGTGACACTTTTGTTTCTGGAAGCATTAAAAGAGGTCTGGTCAGGTGAAATGTTAGAAGACTCGTGAGCCTTTTTCACTCGTTTTAACATGGAAGCAAAGCTGTAATGTACGTGGATAACATTTCCTCTTTGAGCACCCAAGCCCGGCTTTGCTTTACCTTGCTGAGCGTTTGAGATTGTCCCACCAAAATCAATAAATTGGAAGCCAGGATGGAGAGGCAAAAATTCACCAAGATGATTGATCTCTCCGATCGAATATACCTACAGAGCAGGGGAGAGAGAGAGAGAGAGAGAGAGAGAGAAAAAAGTCAAACAATGACATGAAGCACAAGGCAGAACAAACATGACAAAAGTATTACTGACAGACTGATAAGCTGAATGGTGACATTTTGGAAAAAAAAGCAATCATCAGCTTAATTTCGCCATCTGCCATGTTTTACCAAAACAAACAAACAAAAAGTCAAAAGACTGTTAATCATGACCACCCCATGCTGTAGCTGAACCATTTGTTCCTCATTAAACTTTGTGAGTTTGCACTGCTAATAGCGTGAATGGGGAGAAAATCCCCGCTGAGTGCATATGTTGGCGTAACACCGTCAATTATGTGTGTAGGTGTGTGTATTCACCTCCAGAAGGCAGCGTAGATTAGCAGCAGGATGAGCAGAGCAGTGCAGGAGACCCCACACCCCACCATCAGGGGCACAGAGGGCATGCTTGTTGGACCCATGTCCTATACAGAAAGAAAAAGTCAGAAATGCGGTTTATAATTCATGTAGGTTCCTTTATAAATCTCAATGTTCTGTTATGGTGAACATTTTGTTGCAGCAGGTACACAAATAGATAGATATAAGATATACAGATGAAAGAAGTTTGCACTTACGGTTTCCATTAACCATTACCCTCCCCTTTAAATGTTTTAATTCCTTTGGTAGCTCCTGCTAATTACATGTGATTATGTTTAATTAGAATTACAAGAGGCTGTTACTGTAAATGGAGCTATTTAATGACACATAATAACCTTTCTCTGAAAGTTGCTTTTGTTAGATTAATATCTTGACCACTGTGTCCTCACCTATAGAACCATAAAACCGACCTTATGAGTGTAATGATAGTCTCAGTTTACTGTTATTTTGTTTATGATTAACATGTAAAGAACTCAAATCACTGTTCAGTCTCTTTATTAACAGCTTGACATCAGTGTTTAGCACAGGTTTATGTACAAAGGTAAAGGAACTAGACCACAGAGCACAATGAAGCAACACAGGTCATCATGTGTAGCACAACTCCCTTCCCAAGATGTGCCCTTAAAAGGACAAGGAACTGACAAATGAAGATGCATGTAAATCACACACCCCACTGCGTCTAAAATGGGCTTGATGTTTGTCCCTATTCTATCTTCTCAATCATGCAATTTACCTCAATTTACCTCCTGCAGTGTCTTTAGTCTTTGCTTTCATCCCAAAGATTCATCACAGTATGCAAAAATACCTACTCAATGTGCCTTTTATTGCAAATAAAGCACATGCTCGCAGACAAAGGCGAGTCAAAGAAAATGCGATAACTAACTGAAAGTAAGTGTTTAAGCTACAGGAATGTGTGTCTGTGTCTTTACAAGCTGAGTGCAGAGGACTGAAGCAAGATAGAGGAGTTCTTTATTCTCTCAGCAAGGAATCAAGAATGCAACGTGAAAAGAATGAGTAGGAGAGAAATTCAGCCAGAGATGCAGTGGGAAGAGTTAAGGACAAGTAAGTGTAAAGAAGGAGGGTGGCAGAGGGGGGAAGGAGAAGAAACAGATAGAGAGAAAGAAAAGCGAGAGAAAGTCAAAGCCTCCTTTTCAGTGGTTTTCCCTGGCCATCAAAGGAAGCCAATTTCTCCAGGGAAGCTGGAATCGGTTGGAATACCAATACGGCACACACACAAACACACAGGAGGAGGAGAATGGAGGCGAAACATAATCAAAAACCGCCTTATAAGAAAGGAGAGCCACAACTGAGAGAAAGAGGGCATATGATGAGCGTCTGTGTTGGGTAATATGGAAGGTAAAGGAGGAGGGGGAAAGGCAACATAGAATGATTGGTTTTGATATTATGTAAAGAGGAAGGTCAAAGAATACATTGGCATGTTTTTTTCTTTTTCTTTGTTTTAACAGATCCAACATACGGGATGCATGGGGAATGACAAACATACAAAAACATGTACACATTGATAAATATATCTTCTCCCTTTATCTGTTAAAAGAAAAATCTCTTACTTGTAATGTCCAATCTACATCCACAAATTGCCTTCTTATTGTATCAATTTGTCGAATGGCAGTTTATAAAATTGCTATGGTTATGTTATGTGTTTGTGATGAGATTAAGAAAGTTATCTGATATGGAAGGATGCAATAAAAGGGGAAACCAAGAGAGTAAACATCCATACAAACACATCAGACCCCAGGCTACGCTGTGTCACATAAATGGCCTGCCCTAAAAAAATATAAAGTAATATGTTAAAGCTGGATGAGACGTGTGACTGCGATTTGTGTGTGTTCGCAGTGTGAAACACAGACAGAGAGTACAGATTAGAAAGAGTGTGCTGATGCTCTGCTGTACATGGCCAGGCTCCCCTGGGCAGCTTGGCTACCATGTGATGGAGAAGATACCTATTTTCAGCACAGGAAGTTTAACCTACTTATCTCTTCTCACTGACACTACCCCCTCCCTCTACTTCTTACCTATCCTTCTGCCATCCCCTCCTTCCCCTTCCTCGTCTCCAACCCCCCCCCCCTAATTTCTTACTCAAACATCACTCCATCACCTTTCTATTGTAAGAAAAATGTGACAATTCTAAGTGCTGAAATTACACATTAGAGTGCCTGTTAATGGATTCGCCACAAGGGACTATTACAGAACTTGCATTAAGTGTATATCCCTGTATTCGTCTGCACTTTCTCTCATGTAGTACAGTATGTCTTTCTTCTTCTGCAGAAGAAGAAAATCATCATATTCTTGTGTTTGGAATTTCCTAGAAAACAATAAAATGATGACAATCCTGCATTTGGAAGTATAGCCTATTGTACTTTAAAGTCCCAAAAGAGTAATGGCAGAGCTCAGGTCTGCATACATGACTGGTCAGAACTCACTGGGCTTTGTTCAGAGTGGCATTAAGATGGACACTCATCTAGCTTCCAGCTGCTTCCAACAAAAGAAAAAAACAAACAAAAAAAAAAACCCTAAATTCTTAGAAATAAATAAAAAGCATAGATAACACAGCTACTTCATTCAATTAGCAAGCATACACTGGCTAATTAGCATAAAGCACAAAAAAAATCAACTATGCCTGATGGCCGAATGATTACTTTAGTACATGTACCAGACGTGGATAAACTAAACTATTTTAATGAGAATAGTGTCAACATTACTTTATGTAGTAATTGGCTTAATTATCTTTTTGTTTTTATAGAATTCATGAAAACCATCATCACCTGGCTTTGCAGTTCTTTCACCTCTTTTGCTAGGATTTAGCAAACGTCACCATTTTGATTCGGCCTTTGTTCTTTAGTCAAAAGTTGTATGTTTAGTTAAAAGCTGAAGTTAACAAAAACAAAAGTTGTCTCTGCTAAGTGCCTTCTAGGTTGTGAAAATGCTTGGGAAAATGCTTCCTTTGGAAATGCTATACAACTGTTTAAAACTTGTCATTTTCAGTCCAAATTGCTCATTTTTTCACCTACACAGCTACTCTACATACAAGCACACACACAAAGATGGCTAAAATATGTTTTGCCGTCAAGGCAGAGCAAATAATGTCCGTTAAACACTTTCCATGAATAAATTCAGTAAACATTGAAGAGCTTAACTTGACAAGCGATAATTTCCGTGGCCCTAAACCAAAACCATAAACCGCCTTGAGTTGTGAAAACCTGCATGGGGCTGACACTTTACTGTTAAGTGAAGCCATTATATCCCTCACTGGTCTTACTCTTCGACATGGTTCTTTTAACATTTTTATTCAAGGTTTATAGGACTTGCTGACTGAAAACTATCAATATCAGTAAGAAAACAAATGTCAGTATGCAGCATGCAAATTTTGCAAATAACAGACATATTGCTCCAGACCTTAGTTCACAATTGGTCAAATTTCAATATTGAGATTATATACACTGCGTGTTGGGGGAAAAATATCATTTGGGGAGCAAAGTAAGAGAGAATATAAGCATCCAACACATTTTGATTTATTGCTTCTTAGAAAAATGTTAAAATAAATTCTCAGACAATGCCAGAAAGAATGAGTACATCTAACTTTCCACTCAGCCGTAAGTATCTAATCAAGTAATCATGTCCTTGCCATACCTCAGCTCAGCCATTATGTATCTTCGGAAAGAGACACACAGCTAAATCATTTTACCTTTTTACTTATAATCTCTACTGTCACTTGGATAACATTTAATCAATGCAGCAAAGTATTCAAAGATTCTAATGCAATTTCACGCAGAGTCTTTAATAAATTTTAAAAACTCTTATCCTTTAATTACAGTTGACAAGTGCATGATATTTGCATACTGTAACCTTGGAGTTCTGCTTCATCTGGGACAGGCTTTACTTTCCTCTCTCAGCACCGTCTCCAATTATAATAAGTTTAAATATGAACTGCCATCTTGCCATGCCTTAGTCATCCCTATCCATAGCAGTGGCCATAAATAGTCTAAATAATGGACTTAGCTCTCAAATGTTTCTATCCTGATTAGGTACCTTCAGCACTAATGAAAGCGAACAAAACAGATTTGATTCTTCCAGAATAGAGTCGATCATTTCGTGAAAATGAATGGCCCAAAAGCAGTTAGCGTGGTAGGTATGAGCAGCTGTGAGAAATCCTTTACAGGACAAAGACGTTACTTCTGAGACTGTGCTTTGAGAAAATGACTTTGATGCAGTAATTGGCTCATAAATAAATTACAGAGAAGCAGAAAAAAAACAAAAAACCCTTCCCTTGTCTCCGTCCCGGCCGTTATTTCCCTCCTCCTAGTTGATGTGTTTGTTGACTGAATTGAGGTCTCAGGTGCTGTTTGAACAGCTGACCTTTTCACTAACATTTCTGGTTACCTGCTTGGGCGAGCGCAAGCCACAAATCCTGCTGTAGTTATGAAAACAAGCTTTAAAGAGGCATTTAAAGCTGTAATTAATTTCAAACTGAGTTGGACAGCAGCTCACAAACGCCTGAATCAAAAAGCTGTAAGTCGGTTTATTGACTTGAGGCACAAAATGTTAAACTAACTTTCAAAAGCCAGTACTTCCTTTAAACTCCAAATCCCATGATCTCTGCAAGCAATGTGGAAGCGGGATATGTCTGTAGAGTTTATATTCCCACTGAAGTGATTTTTTACAAGTAAGTGGCTTGGTCTTGGTCTATTGTAGAGTTTCATGACCTCACTCAATCAACTCCTCATTCTCCCACTCCCTCATCTGTTTCTCTGAAGTACAAACCTCTGTCTTTTGTCTGATAGTGGCGGTCTATCTATAGGGACTAAAATACATACAGCGGAATACACACAAATACACATGCGGAAATCTCAGAGGCTATAGAAAGTAAACAGGATTAACTGGCTATCCTTCGCTCCACTGTAAACGGCCTGTAATGGCACCACTACTTCTAAATCCCTCCATCTATTTCTGGCTTCCCTACCCCTTCCTTTTTCTATTAAACATGGAGGTTAATCCTCAGTCCGCCTTGACCTCTAGCGCCATGGCCTGGGCTAAGCTGTGTGAACTGGGCTCCTGATACCCAGATCTTCTCCAATAGCTAAACAGCCTGGGAGCTGCATAGAAGTGAGTCTGTTCAGAGCCTCTACATCATGTTTGTATTTTCTATCATCGTGACTTGCAAGACTTTATAGATACCTTTAAGCCTGTCTTGATGGCTGCCTGTGTTTGCGTGCCTGGTTGTGCCTGATCTATTTTTCCTTTTCAATTAGCCCATACCTCCTCTTTTACAAAATCCAATCTCTGCTGGAGTAAAAAGCTACCTTTGGAGTACCCTAAGGCAGGAAAGTGCACTCAGCACCAGCTTTCGCACCTCCTGACTAAGAGCCATTGACACAAAAACACTGTGACCCATACCTTCTGGTCCTCTGCACTGGGTCTTATGGTCGTACTGTAGGCTGAATGACGACTCGCTAATGACTACTACACTTTTCATTGATGTCACAAATGCCACAAAAGTCAATGTGCTTTCCCTCATAGCCCACTTTCACTCATTACCTCTGGCCTGCTTGTTGAGTGGAAAGGGAAAAGTCAATACTGTTCTGCTGGAAGAGGAGTTACAGGAAGCAGAAAAATCGGCTGGGGTGACCCATTCAGCGTAAAGGTCATAGCCATCATGTTTCGTCATATTATGGGAATTAATGTTGTCTAATAGGTTCCAGACCCCTGTGAAGTAATTCAAGCTATGACGGACCAAATAATGAATAACAGCAGTTGCTCACCTTAAGGCCATCACCTTATTTTGACCCTCTTAACACTCAATAAAAAAGAATAAGGGAAATGCAGGGGACAAAGCAGAAGGGAATAATAACTTGTTACAGTATACAGTAAAAAACTCTAGCTTACAATGCAGCTGATTATGTGAGGTTTTGTCTCATATAACAGGATCCATTTCCTCAATGCTGAGTCAGCTCTGGTGAATGGTCTGATTGTGTCTGACCTGTTTGAATTTCAATAAGGATGCAGCAGCAGTGCCCCTTGAAAATAACTTGGAAATTGCCTTGCATGTGTGGATGCCAAATCCCCACAATACCTCTGGAAGACTATAAAAAACATCCATCTATTCTCCATTTCAGGGTTGTCAAGGTTGTGATAGAGGGGAAGGAGAAATGTCTGGATCTCCCTGTCTGTAGCATCTCCCTCCAGTCCTTCCTGGGGGAATTCCAGCTGTTCCAAGGCCACTGAGATATAATCCTTCCCAGGAGTCCCGCGTTGGCACCGTGTTGGCTCTCATCAGGGGCCTGCACAATATCAGCTGGTTCCTTTCAATAGGAAGGAGCAGCAGCCTGATTGAACTTTAACTCTTTTTTTTTTTCAAAACCTCTCACTTGATTAAGGAGTGTAAGCTCAACAAGCTGCAGAGAAAACCAGTTTCAACAACTTACATTCATAATACACAGCTCCCATTTGACTCTTTCCATGCAACAATATGATTCATGAAAAAACTGCACTAACCTTTTGCCTTGTACAGTGTTCAACTCCAAGAGACAAGAATGCTCCCTGACTCATTTTATATTTTTTCAACTTCAGGTGAGAAGAGCATACCGTCCTGGTTTGGAAGAGATATTCTGAAAACAGTAACCAATCCAGCTACATCTGCTGAGTTAAGACTATTCATTCTTGATAATAGGCTTAGGTTTATTCTGCTTAAAAGAGATATTATTTGAAACTCAATTTTCTTAAGAAGACAAAACATCTAAAATAGAAGATCACAATTAGTACTTTTGTCAACTTAGGCTGTTCTTGATTTTTAGATGAATTAAACCACTCAACTCTCAGCAAATATTCAAGATAGGAGAAACCTACAGGTTACAGGAGATACAGTAGTGATTCCTTGACCCTTTTGAAGTTTTCTTTAACCCTAGCCACCTATTATCACACCTTCCACTAAATGAGCTTTAGTCTACTCCGAACCAACAGAATCTGATAGCATTTCACAGAGTTACAAATCAATCAAAGACTGCAGAAACAAAACAAATAATCCTGACATTTTCAACTCTTTAGGAGAATATCTCAGCTGATAAATGCTGTGTGTGTTCCCCAGCTAATTGCTAACCCTGCCTGTCTTCTGTTTGCTCATGTCCAGGTAAAGTATGATGCAATTAAAAGTATGGCTGGGACGATATGCTTTCCTCCCGAGTTGATTCTTTTACGATTTTTTGGGTGCCGATTCGATTCAAATAGTGATTCTTGCAATTCTTCGATATTGCCAATTTTTGTGATTTTTAGTTTGCTTTTTTAACACCACACCATGTGAAGAAGTTGAATGATGACAATGTCTACAGACGATATCAGGATCCGTATTTCCCCAAAAAATGCACATCACATGTGAGTCTATTTTTAAGATGTATTCAGCAGCTTAACACAGCAGCCTGCTTGCTATAATGCTGGACAAGTAAAAAAAAAAAAATAATCTATTCTTTTGTTAAAAATCGTGAAACAAAAAATCGCAATGTTTATGTGAAACGATTTATTCTCCCGCCCTAGTTAAAATGGATTGAAAGTTTTCATAAGGAAAGAAGCAGCCGGCTGCAACCGATAGCAGTAAAGTTGTCTTCAGTCTACTAAACTGTGAGGTGATAGATTTTTAAAAAAATTAAAAGCACCTCCCTTCCACCCCCATGCACAGCTCTAGTGACTGGTATAGAGGCAATGTTTTTTACACTGAAAAGGTCACACAGAGGATTGATGTCCACATAAATGCACAGCTCTTTATCTCGTGGTTGGCAATGCATAACCTCTGAGCGCAGACTACATCCACTTTTCCCTCTTTCTGTCTCTCTATTTTAGCTTAAACCAGGCTTCCATCTCTGTAAGTTAAATATTTCCTCCCCTCCAAACCCCCCCTTCTACACAATCACTTTACATTTCTCAGTAACCCTCCAGTGCTTACTGGGCATCTGCTTTGCTGGCTCAGTTTTAAAAAAAAAATAAACTAAGCATTTAGAAAGAGAAAAAGATCTCATCCCTTTATTCTCTCCTGACTTTTTCAGTGCAGTCACTGTCCTTTCAGGGCAAGTTAAGTGCAAGTATCTATGGAGGAAAATGTACAGCAAAATCTAAATGGAGCATTTTCTGTGGCATAAAGTAATTAAAAAAGCTTCAAGTGTTAATAAGGTGGAAAGGAGAAGAGAAGTATTGGTAAAAGAGGACTGCTGAGAGGAAAATATAGCTAAAGGAAAATTAAGGGAAGCAATAAAGTGGGTATGAGGGTATGAGATTGGGTGTGTATTGATGAAAGGTGAAATTATTGGGATCATGGCGTGGGACGTTACACAGTTAGTGAATTGCTGTGGTTTAAATAAAGATGCTTGCTCTGAGAAGAAAATAAAGTAAGAACCAATATATATGTGGACGACTATTGGCATAATAAAGTAAGATCAGAACAGGCATTCCCCTCAATGCTAAAAAGCCTTCTTTAATCATGTCAAACCCACACTAACTATTTATAGAAGCGCAGGTTATGTGCTGCAGGCAAAAATCACACCCAGGCAAAGTAAAAGTCTCTTAACGCCTTTTCCTTGACGCTTCTTCCTCCTTCACGTCACATGGGAATAGCTCAGCCAAAAACCTGACCTTTATAGAGTTCACGCTTTAAAAAGTTTCTATAAAAGCAGTGAATGACAGCGTCAACATATAATTAGAAAAGTAAAGGCACTGTGATCAAAATACTATCACGTACAGGCGTGTGAAAAGGTTCAAAATTGATGGCACCATTGAGGCTGCACCCATTTTCTTGCAAGCTATCAAGTAAGACACGTTGCATTCAAACTCAGCCGATCATATCAGCATCATCCATCCATATCTCTCTATGGAAAATAACAAGAAACAATACGAGAAGTTGTTGTATTTTGACAGGAATTCTTAAAGAGATGTGTCAGTTCAGTGACTAACCCGTGGTAGTAGTTGCCTTGTTAGCAAACCCCTCCCCACCCCTCCCTCAAGTCCTGCAGTGTGCCATCAGGCTATGCACTGGTGACTTACCGGGTCTTTAGCTTGCTGCGATAACACTGCGTAGGTGGATATCCTGCTGCACAGGCATTTGGTGTGGACAGTGTTTGATACGAGCGTTTGGCAGCCTTGTGTGCCCCAGTTTTCTGCGCCAGCTTCCCTGGAGGTGGAGAAAAAAGGGGTATAAGGGGTGGTACACTGGATATAAACACACTGAAATGATGACACGATCACACGACATAAGAGCAGTCCTTAAAGATGAGTGAAATTCAAGACCTTCCTTGTGATTAAGTTCAATAAGTTCATTCATTCACTCTTTTACTCTGTTGGTGTTGAATCCCAATCACACCTTATTTCTCTGTGTTTGGCACCCTAAACACTTTCTTTGCATCTCTTTACTTTCTTTTGTTCCATTGAACCCATCTGCTTTTCATAGTGAATGTTCTTAAGTGTCTCGAGGCCTTGAGGAAAAATGTTGCAACAGCTGACTGTAGACAAAAACCTTCAGCTTCCATAGTGGATAAGAGTTATGTGGCATTAATTGTCTTTTTTTTTTAACATTCAATGTTAACAGGAAAGCTGAAGCCCCCAGAAAATCTTTCAATGGAGAGTTGTACATTTTACTACGCTACATCCCTTCACCTTATTTGCCCTCAACCACCTTCCTTGCGCTTTTCCTTAAAGGCTCCCCATAGAAGGGTGAATGGGGAGGTCGATCAATAAGATTCTAACCAAACTAATTACTCTAACAGTTTCCACTGAATACTGACCTTAAGTCTAACCCTGGATATACTCCTATTTTAGACAACAGGGACAGGTGGAGGATTAGTGAGAGACATAAAAGCCATAGAGATGTTCTGATGGGGTCAAGAGGGACCCTTTCATGACCGATGGAAAAAGAAGAGCTCTCAGAATTCCTTCCAGAATGCTTTGGCAATTTCTCTATTTGATATGTTTTTTTTTTAACTAGTTTGAAGTTAGTGTAGATGTGATGACAGCTGTTTGATCATTGATCTATTCTGATAGGGTCGTATGAAAGCAGTCCTGATTAAGCAAATTAGCTAAGGTTCTGAGATTAAAGTCATAATAAAGTGTTTGATTGTTGTTTGTTTAGTTATGGATTTTTTATGTGATGGATTTTACAGATGAAAACAATTGCAAAGAGTTTGGTTTCAAAAGACTGTTCACATGCATTTAATGGAATGCAAATTTAGCATATGTGTCCCGGGGCAATATGAGTCATGAGAAAATTGTGACAGATAATGGCCTATAGGTGTGAAAAACATAAGATGCATCGCTTCACACTAAAACACTTCAAACATGAGCTTGATCTCATATGGATTTAACCCTCCACCTCCCCTACCCAAGGAAAATAATTTCAGATGTGTACATAGTTCAACAATGTGACCATGAGATTTCTGGGTTTTCTTTTAAGCAGGAAATTGAAGCTCATTAGAGGCTACAAAGAATCCATGTCACTGATGCTACAATAGCAGCTGTGCTCAGTATGTGGGTGTTTATGAAAGAGAAGAGACATGTCATTGGGAAGTACAAGAGTGGACTCTATTCTGTGTGTGAGAAAAGACTAACCTTCCTACCTACATACATTTTAATAATGAGAACAAACAAGAATCCCATTTATTTCGGAGGTGAAAATGATCAACTGGAAATGTTGTACACAAAATGGATTGTA
This sequence comes from Leptatherina wallacei, assembly GCA_028567055.1. NCBI lineage: Eukaryota > Metazoa > Chordata > Actinopteri > Atheriniformes > Atherinidae > Leptatherina > Leptatherina wallacei. The sequence continues at coordinate 9,400,841 of JAOXYM010000018.1, forward strand.
GATGGTATTTATTTTGCTGCATCTTCATTTAACATTGAAAAAACAAAACAGATAAAATAGAACAATTCTGCAGACTGGGATGTATACGAAATTCTTTCACCACTAATTCTTTCACAGACTACGTTAACATGCCATCAATATTCGGGTTAAGGTCAATATTCCGGTTCCTGAAACTTTTAGAATTCCCCGTTTACATGCTTGAGCAGACAGAGTTACTCTTGTACACATGATAGTTGCAATCAATTGGAATATCCCGACCCAAACATCATGACGTAAATATGTGCCATTTTCCACTTCTTCCTGTATCCATGGCAACAACAATTACAGTAGGCGGAAAATGAACTATCCGGGACCGATAGTGGTCGCTTTTGCTTACCAAGTGCTGGTACTGACCCACCAGCAGTATTTGACACTATTGTGTGTCATGGTCCTCAACAGAAGGAGATAACGTGTAGTGGAAATGGGAAATGGAGTTGTGCCATACTCATCCACGCTTCCCGTTTCCACCACTGTGAAGGGAAAATTGTTTCCTCCTCGCTCCGAAAGTGTGGTGTGATGCGTCTTGCTTGCACCATGTTTGTTTACTATTTAAAAGACCAAGAGTCCTTGCGGATAGAACAGGCGCAGAACACAATTTAATTTTCCTTTCGATGGAGATATACCGTCACGCGTTTACATGACCAAATATTCAGGTTGGAAATGGAGTAACCCAGGGGTCATATTCAGGTTTTTAAAACCCGGAATATGGGCATATTCAGGTTTCTGCTGGTGTTTACATGGCCGTGGTCAACCGGGTTATTGCTAATATTTCGGTAATGAAAGGGTTATTGGCTGCATGTAAATGCAGTCATTGAGAACTTAATTACTCCAGCGAACAAAAGCGAGAATTCTCAGCAACTGATGGAGAAAACATTTAGAAGAGTTTGGCCTGTACAAGGACAAGGATATTCATCTCACTTGATACATTAGTTTAACAAAACTGTATTTCTAAACATAATTTTAATCTAATGAAAGGTTTTGCTTTTTGTGCAGTTTGACTTCGTGAAAAATTGTGAGCTGGCTTGTCTCTTTCTTGTACTCATTCCATCTTTGGTAGCATTTTGGATTTTACTTAGTCCTCAGCAAAGCAACAGTTATATATCTGAAAGAGAAATTGAAGATGTTCTTCTTTAAATGATAAACTTTAAGACTTACCAGAAAATGCACATAGTTAATCTGATTTTGTGGTTCTCATCTTCCACAATGACACCGGCCAAAACATCAAAACCTCTAACAGGTGAAGTTAACTCATTCTCACGTTCTACTTGTCACATATCAGTGCTTGGTCAGGAAGCTTATGCATCGGTTTGGGTTCATTCAAAGCGTCACTTTTGGATGTGGAGATTTCCCTGTGATGGTAACATTACAGTTGTGGGACTCACCATGGCAACATGGAAAATAGTGGCTAAATTCTACACAGGAAAATGCATGTTATTATGATTTTAAACAACAATGTTTAAATACACAATTACTAGACTTCACCATGGAATTTGAATTATGAACTGGAGGTCAAAAAAGAAAAAAAGAAAGAAACAGCACGGTCCAGGATTAACCGGACCACGGTGGCTTCCTTGGGAGTTGGTTATCTATTTTGCCCTCTCATTCCCTTACTTGATTGGTGTATTTGTTGAAAAGTCAGCACTATAGATTGGCCATTTTCCTGTCGACATTTCCTATTGGTGCAGCTAATGCATGACTTGCCAACTCAGAAGGATAACTGGCAGTATGCAGTTGTAGAGCAGCCCCAAGTTCATTGAAAACTGACTCGAAGGGCTCTTTATAAAGTGGAAGTATGTGACGAGTTGGAAGTGGGAATGTGTTGAAATGAACAACATGGGACATTTTGTTGTGTTTTAAGAGAAAACTTTGGGTCGTGTCATGGCATCCATGAAGAGTAACTCCCCCTACAGCTGCTGGACCTCCCAAAAACAAATCACACCACAACTCAACTTTGCTGAGAAGCAGTTAAAAAAAAAAAAACGTCAAAGAATCGTAAACATTGACTGAAGTTAAAGACCTCAGACCCTATTCAATCATGAATCTGAGTGATGTACCAGAACAAGCCTGGTCCACGGGGACACATTGCAACCCTCAGTTTCTGCTACCAGACATCACAGCACCTCCCAGATACCTTTATTTATCCTTGAGCTACTTAATCAATCAACCAATCACCAAAACAAAAGGAATAAACAGATAATGGACATTAAATTAAATTTTAAAAATTCAGAGCTCATAAAAAACTTAACTGCAAAGAAGGGTGCTTTATCAGTTCATGCATACTGTAGGTAATCACAATTGGGATTATCAACAGTGAAAACAATAAATAATTGTGGAAGTTTTTCAGTTTCAGCTGTTGTCAATCAAAAAAGCAAACAAACAGCTAAGAGGACACCATCACTTGCAAATAACATGTTCATCATAGTGGAATACATCACCCCAGACTAAATATACTTGTGTTATGACAGACTGCTCCAACATCATCACTGTGACTTTGAATGACAAGAATGTATCAACGTTAATCCTCAAAAGTACATCTGAACATGAAGGAGCATGCACGTACACACACACAGACGCATAAAATACAAACACACACTCTGACAGATAATTTATAATGTCAGTAATGAGATGTGAGCCCTGATGATCGTCATCTGCAGGGTGACACTTCAAAGACTGAAGATGGGAAAATGAGTCACAGCGGTGAAGCTCAGAGACAGTTTGACAGGTAGCAACATGGTGCGGGGTTGTGTGTGTGTGTGTGTGTGTGTGTCAGAGAAATGTATGTTACCGACAGGAGAAAACACTGTGTGCATGTGTACGCGGTGTTACGCCCACATGTGAGGATTTTCTCCGACCAATCAGAGGCCAACAACATTTTGATGCTAGTTTTTAGTGAAAGACAAGCTCTCTCTGAAAATGAATGGAGAAAATGAAAAAAAAAGAACAGAAAACATGCACGTGGACTCATCACATGTAGTGAACACCAAAGAATGTCAAGCAATGAATTTCTAACGGCTTTGCATACACTCATAAAACACACAGTATATTGCCATATGGATACATGTTTTAATAACAATGTGTAAAGACAAATAGACTGAGGTGCTTACTGATTTATATACAATCCTGTAAATGCAATAGCAACGAAGGCATGCATGCCATCCATTAAGTGACACCAACAGTCTTGACTTCATGCAACAAAGATGAAAATGTATATAAAGTATTTAATGTCAATCTGGCAGCAAAGAGGAAGTTGAGATAATGAGAAAAACTGTCTGCCAGCTCACAACAGGGAGTCCCCCTTTGATAACAGGAGCACAAATATGTGGCCTCTTTGTTTCATCTGCTGAATTTCAAGCTTATTTGACTGCTGATCCTAATCTATTTCAGCAGGAAATGATTGCAGACTTGCCATGCCCTTCAGCAAAAAGCCAGCATTGATTGAGTTTTTTTGTCATCCACAAATACATTATGACTACTGGTGCTTATTTTAGCTGTTACTCCTGTGACTTATAAAATATTACAAGCTGGGTTTAAGATTAAAAGGACACTGCTGTTTTTGCTATGAGATTTGAATAAACCAGAAAATGCTGCCGACTGTTTCTGTCAAATTAAACAGGTAGCAGAAGTAAAAACAGCTCTATATTGATATAGTTGGTTTACAGGCTTTGGATACCAAATATATTACTAAACATATAACATTATACAAACAACTGTAAAAAAAGATTTTTAGTTTTTAGTTTTTTTTGTTTTCTTGTCATTGCAATTGCTTGTTATCAAGTACGGGCTGATTGAAATGTTTGTACATAAAGTATTTGGAAGAACAAACATTTTTATCAACGGATGAGCAACTATATTACAACTCATCATGTTAATACAAACATGTCTGCAAATATCAATTAAGCTGTTATTTGTGGAAAATATGTGCAGAAGTGAGAAGTTTATTCATCAGCATGTGTAACTTGGCAACCTTGGGTGTCTGTAACACTCTGTGTCAGTCCATCTAGTAGATTCGGAAATATCTCACAGTTGACATGTTGGTGGAAAGAGTAAATTAAAATGCTTTTCAATTTGCTCACTAATTGTTTGAACGTGGTTGTGGCTAAAAGGAAAAAATTGAAAAATCCATCCTAAACAACCATGTAAATTATATGTTGACTGAGAATAAATTGACACAACCTCTTCACTGAAAGGGCATAGCTATGAAAGCCAATTGGCCCCTTTTAAGAAGCAATAATAAAAAAAAAGGATACACAGGCTTTGAATTCCTAAAACTAAAGTTTTTGTAAGCATTCACACTGGCCCTGTCTGGACCACTTTAAACAAACCCTGGTCCTTTTTCAAAGATAGTTGCTTGCAGTGTGAAAGCAAAACGGGACCATTCAGTGAACCAAAGAGAGGAAGTGTCACATATGTGGCCCAACATGTTAGATAACTCTGCCTCTCCTGCTGCTCAAACTGGACAGCTTTTGTGAAAACTGATTTGAACACCGAAGTAAAAAGAGAAACCCCAAACCAGCATGTAAATTACAGAAAGTTTTGTTCTCATTACAAAAAACCCCCCAAAAAACTCAAGTCAAAATTCATGTCAAATTGCTCTAAAATCTTTCAAAGACAGCAAGAGCAAGTCGAATTTTCAGCACATGATATTGAGAAGTTAATGTGCAAATTGCTATAGATACTGTGTAACTCAATGTTTCCAAGCTTTTTCTTTTCTTTTTTGTAGAGTCAATGTGAGAAAAGGGATGAGAGTTGGTGATTCACAGTGGAAACTTGAGAGCTAATGAGTCACAGGCAGAAAGACAAGTGGAAAAGAGAGAGTCTGTTATAAAGGATTTTAAGGATTATGGAGGTAAATGGCCTCAAGAGGAGACTGATCCGGAGAAACAAATGTGTTAAAACTCTTCACCATTATGCAAGTATCACCACGTACATTACAACCTTATATGTACCCAGTGTAAGCTTCTTGCAGCCTGATAGTCAGTTCCATATCATTCTTTGTTGTGTGGCATTAAGTTCAGTATGATGTAAAAATTCTTTTTTTTCCCTTTCAGTCCTCTCTTTCTTTCTTTTTTTTTTATTTATTCCCAACTGACAGATGGTGAACCAAGTTTTTTCTCGCATCAGGAGTAGTAAAGGTTAATATCAATTTAAAGACATCCCATTCTCACTAGAAATCGTGTGAATTCCTGGTCATAAATTGGTAGGTGGAAATGTATCCCGAGGTAGCTGTAATTTAGGGCAGCTTTCACGTGATGTGACTGACAAAACATTCTTCAGGATGCATTCCGGGCCACCAATCTCTTGCATGGATGAGTCTCTGAAAAGTCTAAGATTGAGTAACTTGACACCTCAAACTGCGTTTCTAAGCAATTGTGACCAACTAAACATGTGGAACGTGAGCAGCATTATGTAGAAAACATATATGGAGAGGTAGGACGTTCACGTGGTTGCACCGTATTAGTATCTTATCACTCATTATCTTATTTTGTTCTTATTAGTGAGTGGAGCCTGCTGACTGTGTTACTGCGATCGGATGCTGACCCAGTTCCATTTACAGAAGCTGCTTCACTTCCAGGATCCTGATCTCACGCTTGCCGCTTCACTGTCAAACTCTCATACCATACGTGGGCAAATAGCTGTAATACATTAAAAAAGACCATAAAGACCTCTCTACGCTTAGGTGTCATGAACTGCACAATTTTTACTCAGTTTGTTGTTGTCTGTCCACATTTTACAAAAAAAGTGAAGGCTGGTTTATTCTGGCTACTCTGAGTCTATAACCATGACAAATGCAACATTGTGTGTGTGGTAATGCGATCAAGGTATTTTCCTTTTTCTCCAATTTGATGCTTAAAATTGTAAACACTCAAGACGGGAAAAAATATACATTTTCACATCGTGTAAAAATGTCTTAATTATGGGAACACTACATTATTCACAGCATTGCCATCTCCCAACAAGGCCACTAGTTTAAGTTCTTATCAAGACCGATGCCACCAAAGAAAGTGCAAGAAAAGATGTCTTCAGGCTGATGGAAAATGTTTTGACAGAAATCAAGTCTAAGATTCCCAACAAGCAGGAGCCTACATTCACCATACACATTAAATTCAGGCTTTTTACTCTCAATAGAGCAAGAAAGCACTGAAGCAAATCTTCACACGACATAAGTCATTTGTACTAACTCAACCTTTTGTAACACCCATTATACAGGACTGCACAGCATGCATTTATACAGCATCTGCCACAGAGTAGGCCCACGCTTGTGCTCTGTGCTTGCATATTTGTGTCTGCATGCATTAATATATTTGACCCAGATATTAACTCTGTAGGAACTAGGCTTTTGCTGTCGTCCACTCTCAGATGCAGAGGCAGGTCTTACAACCAGAACATGATATGAGATTACTTAAAGGACATTGCCATGTTGATGTGTAAGACTGTACAACTCTTGTCGAAATGTTATCTCTACAGTGACTACTTGAACATGAAATATTTATTGATGTGAGTCCCGTGTATGTTTATTCCGAGAGAAAAAAATACTCAAATATCTATTCTGACGCATCTGCGGATGGATCAATGTTCACAATCAAAAACTGTTTTCATTCAGAGGTTGTTTACAGTCCTGTTACTCTTCCACCAGACTGACTCCCATTTTGCTTAAGTGAAAATTCAAAAAGGTCTGCATTAGAGACAAATGTACCGCCCTTGTTTAATCCTCCTTGTCTTCCTGGTGGCTTATGTCACGTGAGAATACCTTTACACTCCTTCCTTGGATTTGTGTGGAGAGAATGCTTTGTCAGTGACCTTTACTCTCTCAATCTGCTGCTCTTTGGCATGGCCCTGAGCTAATTTATAAGCTTCTTTCCAGGGATTAACTTTCCTCCTGGTGTGCAAGCTAGTGAGCAAACAGAAAATACAAAAGTACCAGACTTGGCTGCAGCCATTAATGATCTGCCATTGTAGCAACTGAAAAGCACATAGTAAGAAATTGACTCCTATAGAAAAAGTTTATAAATCCAGACTATGAAAAAATCTTGCCTCCAAGCCCTTTTCATTTAATTTCTAACCAGGTTTTCAACTGATGCATCCAATAGAAAATTTTGAGGATTTATCTAAAATATTGGATGTGTTCACCCAAACATCTTGAAAGACGCTCAAAGAGGATACCAACAGGATCAACTCCAACCAGCACAGAACCCTCTCAGCCTATATTCAACAGCATGGGAGTAAAGAGGATAAAGTGCGAATCAGCAGGATAAACATAAGGCCGATACTTCACTTGACAGAAGGCTCCTTTTAAGACTTTGCAGTGTTTGCAGAGCAAAAGTGTCACTAAATGACATGAAATAGATTTCAAGAGATATATATGTTACTTACCAAGTGGCTTTCAAGCTCAACAGATCCAGCAGTGAAGAGGCAATGTATTCCAACTGTCAGCAAAGATCCATTCTTCTTCTGAACTTTACATACTAATCAGCACAAATGCTCAACATCTTCATCTAAAACTACCACCTCAGTTCTAAGGGTTACCTCTGTCTGGGCAGTGAGATAGAGCACTCCATTCCACCTCCTCTGGTCACATGGTGATAAAATCAATAAGAATGCTTCAAGTGCACAAAAAGAGCTAAGAATTCTAAAAAATATATATATAACAATTACTAACTGGCTTTACATTATCATTTCAATCGGAATAAACAGTAGAACTTTCCTTAAGTAGGTGCCACATAAATATATCCATGAAGAAGTGCAGCAACAGAAAATATCCATAGCTACCGACTTGTACCGACGTTTAGCTAATCTGTAATTACCCCAACAATTAAAAACCACTTATGGCATCAAACCTAACCTAAACCTGACTCCTTAATATGTCTCTGAGCCCTACGTACGGAGAATTGAATTCAACACGTTGACGCGTTCTCTACGGACTGTTGTGATAGCTGTAATCAGCCTGTCCACGTCTGTAATGCCCAATGGAGACAGAGTGCACATAAGCCCTACTGGCCCACTCCCTCTTGCTAGGCAGGCTCTACGTTTGACACAGTCTTGATCCCTTGTGTTCTGTCAGATGGAAAAGTGGAGCAAGCCGTATCAGCTTTCCACCCCCTTCCTCCTGGTGGCTACACTGTTCAGTGTGTTAATGTGTGTATGTTTAAGAGTATGCAATGTAGGGAAAGAATAAAGAACGAGCAAAGTTTGTGACACTTAAAATGTTAATATTGACAGTGTCATGGCTTGTTGAGTACTGTCTTTTAACATCAAAAAGCTGATGGTTGGCACAGTTTTATTTACTATGAGCTGAAAAATGTTTTGAATACAACATATGATGGACTATTTTGAGCCTCAATACATTTACAGCTAATTCAACATCTCAGGGATTACAGTGTCTATTGTAACCATTTGATCCCAATATTACTTTCTATCCAATCGATTACCATGCCTACATATTCTGCTATCCGGGTCACAGCAGAGTGCAGACTATACCAGAATGATGTGGGTTGACACACTATCAACAGGCTCTATCCCTGGGCTAACACACATATATACTGTAACATTAATGTCTAATTTCTATATCTACCACTGACTGAACTGCATTCCAAGCACTGGAAATTAAAGCCTAAAATTGATGCTGATATGAAACAAGGCAGCGGTACCTCATGAAAAAAGAAAACACAGTTTTTGATTCTTTCAAGTCGGTGTACAGCATGGTGCAAAAGTCACCCATCATTTCTTCATGTATTGCCAGGGAGAAACGAAAATATGTGGAACAATTTACTGAAAGATGTGCAAATATAAATACGAATACAGTGTATAAGGCAAAGAAATATTTGCACAACTCCGACCAGCTTCAAAGTCAACATGTGCTACAATTATTTTACTCTGCAACACAGCTTCAATTTTTTTAGGCACATTTTTCTTGTTATGTCTGCAAATAGTCATCAGGAATAGTTGTGCTAGTTTCTAGAAGGACATTCCAAAGCTCTTTTTTGCTGTTGGCTGCCTTTGTTCTCTGTCAAGATGATCTCACACTACTTCTATAATGTTGAGGTTCGGGCTCGGGGGATGATTCTTCACTACCATTTATCTTTTGCACAATGCTGCATGTGTTTTGGGAGACAGCCATGGAGAAGTGATGCAGTTGCATAATGAGTGATATAGGAAACAGTTCTGACTGGGATAAAAGACTAATATTCTTTTACAAACCTGTCTCATGTGAGTCTTTCTCTGAGCCAATACAGTGATCTTTAAATTAAAGCCATTTTCATAAAAGAGTTACATTCTGAAAGTGATATATTGAAAAGGGACAACACGCATTTGATAATTATATATCTTATTTGCTTACTTGTTTGTTCTGTAGAAGAGAAACATTGTGCTTGACAGGCAACAAAGCTCCTAAAATGAGAACTGGAACTGAAAGTGTCACATACAGTTTACTGCTGTGCCTTTTAGTGAACTAAATGCCATTAAAGATTCGGCCAGGTTTATGCCAAGCTTCTTTTTTTTTGGCACTATGCAGATTTTTTTACTTTTTTTTTAACTTCAGTTAAGGTTGAGACCTGCCAACGCCAAAGCTGACAGCAGGACCAGATCAGCCTGAGCCAAAAGAAAACCACATCAGATTGTGGAAGCTAGTTGTGCTACACACCAGGTCTTGATTAATCTGCAATGATGTGCGATGGAGGGGTAAGGCTGGGTCTTTAACTACTTATCCCTGATCAAGCTGAACAACACTGGGGATTAGAAACAGGATTAAGTGAACCCCTAGCCCTTCACATGCCTAATCGTCGCCCATCCATCTAAAACTATACATTACAGTTATCTCTAACTGCTTCCTTATATTTAAAGTATGCTTTTAAATGTGGCTGCATAGTTGACTGGCTGTGATGCATGCAGTTTTTTAGCTTTCACTCGTTTCTTCAGCATCAGAGAAATAGAAATAAGTGATGCATAAATAAAAGTTTCGGCAGAGCAGTAATGTATATTTAATGGATGCCAACAAGTCTCTGAACATTCTAACAGAGCTACAGTGATCTATAATGCACCAGACGTGTGATATGTGCTGGACAGTGCAGTGAGTGTATATACCACATGTACAGTACGTGTGTCAGCATCAGGAGGGGGATGAGGGGAGGTTAGTCAGATATTCCACTCTGAGGCAGTGTGAGGAGTCAAAATGCCAGAAGCAAGGTCAGAAACCACAGGAAAGTTAAGTTTGAACATGCATCGTTTCCCACAGATGAGGGACAGCATAAAGGGAGATAACGGTTTGGCGTAATTGCCTGAATTGGTCTCCAAAAATAAAAAAGTAGCAATCTCAATCCTTTAAAAACTTGAGGTATGTATCAATTTTATATTTTTAAACATGCACCGCCACCACCTCTGACAACTCAGCGATGAAGTCTTGTCTTGTCTAATAGTAATGCCACCGTGCATGATTAGAAAAAAATGCTCCTATCGAAGGCCTCTTTTACTTTTGCTAAGCTGAGCAGCCAGTTTTAAACCTTGTAAAACGTTTATATGGACTGAACATAACTGCGTCCATTGGAACCGGCATGGTGAATGACTACAGGTTGAGAGTTGGTTGACGGGGATAGGCACATGGAGAGAGACGGGGAGGGATGGCAAGCTCAACGATTTGGGTGGGCAGATGGTGCCGACATATGGGCCTGTTAGGGGCAAAATAAATAAATAAACACTCACACATAAATACTGTGATGAACTGTGAGTGCCACAAACTGTTGGTTAATGTAGCCAGCTGAGAGAGAGAGAGAGAGTGGGCTTCGCTGAAAGTGCTTTCAGAAAGTGCTAAATATAACACCACTGCTGAAAAACAGACAATTGTGATATGAATGACAATAGGCTTTGCAGATTTGAGCCACTGTGTGAGCCCTAATCTCCATTTAAGGGTGCGTAACCCATGAGTGTTCCATAACAGTTTAAAGAAATAAATACAAGCAGAGAATATAGTCTGTGACTCACATGTGGATGAATTAGTATGCCTTAAAAATAGTCTCCATATACAGCTCATCAGAGAAGCAAAATTAATTTTTCCCCCCTCCATCAATGTCTCTGGCTCAGTTGCTGCTGTCTTTGCCCTCCCTCCACACCCCTATCTGTGCATTCTCCACCTCTCTTCTGCCTCCTGCTCAACCTCAAAGCCTGTGGCTCAGTCAGAAAGACAGCCAGGCTGAGAGAGGTGATATCTTCAAGCAAACAAACGGAAGCTTTGTACAACATGTTCTCTGTCCATATCATGTTCACACTCATGCCAACCTCCAGTCAAGATCTAGCTGGCCTGCACAGACAAACACTGGAGGAAGATTGAAGTACAAATACTTCTACCCTCCCCTGCAGAGGCCTGTCTGTATATGTGCTCTATGAGATTTTTGATTATCAGATTTTGTAATAAATTGTTGTTATTTGCAACATGGCACACTTAAGCTCTTGAAATGCCAAAATATGTTGCATTAACAGTGTATTAAGTGTGTTTGTGTGCAACTCTGCATCTGCCCATATTTGCCAGCAGTTGTATGTTGGTTGTGTTGGGTTGATAGACATCCCTGCCTTGTTGCCACTTTATATTCTGTTTGGCTGCCTGCCCTTGTCGTGTCTGTGAATTTAATTTGATTGCAGCTGTAATCTGCAAGCTAGTTAATTGACTTTGCCCAGCATTGTTCCTCTCCACCTTGATGGAGAGGAGGTACTTTGATAAATTTAAAATTTCTTATTCCCTGGCCTGCAAACCTCTGGAACTGAATAAACTCATGTGATCTCATGGTAGGAGCTGACCTGACCAGAATTGTTCAGCCATCCATCTTGTTGTCACAGTAAACTGGGAAGCCTCTCTATGATGGCCCCCTGACAAATTCAACTCTTATAAATCCATTAGCTCTGTCAAAGTATCATATGTTAAATCTGTCTCCCACAGTTATGTTCATGCACAACTCACTGGCATTGTCGAGCATATTTTGCTGGAAAAATAACATCACCAAGATTGCCTTTTTAATTAACATGACTGCATTACAATTGTCAAAACAATCCTTACTCAAGGCAGCGCTGATTAACTTGCTGTGGAGCATTTTACTGTAGGACTGTGCAACAAATCTAATTTTATTTTCAATTACAATTTTGACTTCCATTACTCACAGAAACTAGATAATGGAGATAAAGCCCAGCATTGTTCAGCATTTTCACAATAATTTGTGTACTTTCAGCCCACCTTAAAAGCCCAAATTCACTTTCTGTCAGCCTGAGATGAGTTAGTCGGGGTCCGCGGGAAAAAACGTCCGGTTTAACACATTGTAGCGTCTCGTCAGTAATGTAAATATAGACATGTGTGGTATCTACAAGAAGCGCAGAATATCAGCTAAAAGTAGATGTGAACCATGTCTACGACCAACAAACACAGCCAAAACAGCAACGATTAAAAGAGAAGGCCTACAAAATCCGCAAAAATATGAATACATCAATTATGGATTCCTGTGTCCACCCAACGGCACACACACGGACTTGTTATACATATACTGAAAGCACACGTCTCACAGATTCCGAAAATATAAGTTTCATTTCACTATGACCAAGATTCACCGAACTAGAAGCAAAAGAAGGCCGAATTTCTGCATCAAGTTAGAAAAAAATCATCATAAATTATCTTACCTTTACTGCTAAGCCTCCAAAAGTTAAATCCACCAGATAAAACCACATTTAGTAAACACTATATTTCCCAGGGTGCTTTGGGAGTAGTTTTTGACCACAAACACAATTTTC
>JAOXYM010000018.1:9414312-9428086 GCA_028567055.1 Leptatherina wallacei
CATCCATCCATCCATCCATCCATCCATCCATCCATCCATCCATCCATCCATCCATCCATCCATCCATCTATTTTCTAAGCCGCTTATTCCAATTCAGGTAGTATCCCAGCAATTGGCAGGTGAGAGGCAGGGTACACTATGGACAGATTGCCAGTTTATCCCACCAAAATCATCATGATTCTGATTTTCACCAAGCAGCCGCATTATCATTGTTATGAACAAGCGCAACATTCAAGCTGATGGGCTGAGAGGGTCTGAAAGTGCTCATACTGATGGAAAGTTTGATTTTCATCAGCTGAACAGGAGCACATGATCAAGTTAAAAGCTGTACAAGCACAACCCCATTAGCAATGCTTCCATTAGTGTTTAGGGAGCTCATTTTGAAGTATTACACTAGAAAAGGTTGATGGTAGATGATCCATACTTACATAGAGCCCTATTAACCTTACTAAGGTTCTGGAAAGTGCTTTACAATTTGTTTCACATTCCCCAATTCACACAAACACTCATACACTGCATCTTATTATACAATAAGAGTGACATTTACAGTGCAAATGTAGTGTTTATTTCTTCACAGTCATAGCAGTGATATCACATTGGAAGCAAAGTGAAGGTTCAGTGTTTTGGGGAAATATATTTAGCTACATAAATGGTTTGAGGATTGAACAATGACAGCTGAGCTGTTGCACCTGAGCCATGGCCTTCTTTATGAAAAGAGAGAATGGAAGTGCTCAATTTTGCTCTAAACCAAGTAAGAGGAACTTTCCAATATGCAACCTGGGGAAGTAGGCAACTTTCTGCTTTTTTTCCCCCTCCTGATTTTTATAGTTCTTGTCCCACAAAGGATAAATATCAAGCAACATGTAAAACTACTAAATTTAGTTCATCTATAAAATGGGTCAGTAGTAGTTACACATTGCCTGCTGCCTGATTTCAGAATACTGGCTGCATCACTGTAAAATAACATGTAGGTAACATTTAAGTGGTTGAGATGTTACAGTTGATACTGTCCAACATCATTTAAGTTAAGATATTAATTCAATTGTGTATTTTGACTGGGAAGGTTATTTTCCTTAGTTCATCCATATTTTGAAAAAAAAATACATTGCATGCCCATTGGACCGTAGTCACTTTTGCAAATTGTTGGCTGAAATATTTGTCATTTGTTTTTTGCATTATAATCTGAAGAAAACCACTGTGGTAGATAAGCTGCAAGTGACTGTTTGGGATAGTTTGGTCCAAACACACTGCTTTTTATTGGCTTACCCTAATGTCTCATTCATACTTGTTTATATGAGCGAACATGGACAATTGCAAGCATTGCTGACTCATACTTGTTCTTGGTAAAATGTCAATTTTGAGGAACTTGTTTTTGTGTACCTGAACGCCTCCCTGGGGAGATTTTATGGATACATCCCACTGAAAGTAGGCCCCAGGGAAAACCCAGGACACGATGGAGGGACTATGTCTTTCGGTTGGCCTGGGATCATCGTGGGATTCTCCCAGGGGAGCTTGAAGAAGTGGCCAGCAAGATGGAAATCTAGATCTCTGCTTAGGCTACTGCCCCAGCAACCCAACCCGGAATAAGCAGTGGGGAATGAATGGATGGATGTTTTCGTATATCAGGAACCACTAAAGCCCCCCCCCCCTTTTAAATTTCTAAAAATCTGGAATAAAGACCTAAAAGTATTTAAATGTCATTAAAAGTTTAAAAATCGACCTTGTCTTTGTTACTTTAGCATTTAAGCTGTAAAATCTAAAACAGTTCCTAACACTGCTTCTGATATCAATCGGCATTGAGAGTTTTCATTTAGGAGAACTTTGCTTTCTAGTTTGGGCTTTTTTCATAGCTAACAACCATTAGGTGATTTTAATGAGGTCGCAAAGGTGTACATTAGGTTGAGCTGATATTAGGGCGCACAATCACAATCACTTCTTAAAGTCTGATTTATCAATTCAATTTGAACAGATCAGTGACATTTTAGTTTCCTCACAGTCAAATGGATGTGCAATAGTGTCTGTCCTTTCATTAACACAAAGAGGTATTCCATACATGTGCTTCACGATTCAAGTCAGCCTTTCCCACACCCTCTTCAATAGGCTATAACCCATCAACTTTAATAACCTGTTTTTGAAGACAGAAAGCAACAGATAAGGTCTTTGTCATCCATTCTGCTGCATACATGGATATAAAAATGCTGTAGAATAAGAAAAAGTGGACACACTTTGTGAACCAGTAGCACTCTATTGCCTGGAACCAAAGCCTGGTTTAATGGTTCTGAACAGGATTTACTTAGTTATTGACAAATTGGACAATCGCTATGTGGGTTAATGGAGATAAAAGCCCGATCAATTGTGCTGGTTTACATTATGTTGTTCACTAGCTGGTCCACTAATCACAGCGAACAAAGTCAAACCCTCTGTGGCCTACTTAGATGAATGAAAGAAAACCCATTAGAAAGAAACCCACACTTCAGGATACTGATGGAACACAAATAGATTGCTCAAATTAAACTAAACATTCGCAGCAGAACAAAGAATGGCAAATTAAACTGCCAGCATGCTGGGAAATAGGTAAACACTAAAAACGAAGACTGCAACAAAAGAAAAGCTACTTAAGACCTCTGGGTGATGCTACCTTTAAACTCTCAACAAAATAGAGAAAATGGCATTTCTCATTGTGGAAATGATTCAATAGTATGGAGGACTTCATTAAAATGCTCCTGATTCATTATAAGAATGAGTGCATGAGATAAACATGAACAAACACATTCACTGACAGATACACTGCACACAGGAGATTTCATTCATTCAGAAAAACTTACGGGTTGCCATAGTCCCAGACAACGCACTGAGGATCCGATGTGCCCTGCAAGATAGAGAAGAAGGAAGAGGGGGAGGGGATAAGATAAGCTTTTATTGCCAGTCAAGAGGATGACTGAGAGAGAAGGTGGCGGAAGGAGAAGACAGAGTAGCTTGCTGCCAAGGAAAAAAGAGTGATGCTGCTTGGGCAATGGAGAGAGGGAAACAGACAATGAAAGAGAAGGATGAAGACGGACGGCAGGAGAGAGAGATGGAGAAAGAGTCATTGTCATAAGACAGAGTAGGAAAGAGCTGCTGCTCCTGCTGGAAAAGAAGGGTTATAGTTGTGAATTCAGAGCACTGGGAAAACAAAAGGACACATTTCGTGAATGTAAACAGTAAACACACTGTATTGCAGCAAATGTAGCTAATTATAGGATTGATACAGAAAAATCCTGAAGCATTCAGAAGTTTTTAAACAGGTTAGTTTGCCCCATCCACCCCGCCAAAAAAAACCAAACAATCCCTAAAAATGGACCTAACATTGTGTCTATCGTCTCACCCTGAGTCTATAAACTTGTTTGAGCTAAAAGCCAATCTCGTTGAGGTCAAGTGGTAGCTGCATCGTGTGCTAATCAAAGCACAGTTGTGTGTGGTGACTAAAGACGACTCACTATGACTCAATCAGTGAATCAATCAGGGAATCGATATCTTTAACTGACTCATCACAACTGGTTCCACTGGCGATCTTAACTGATCACTGCACCAGTGACTTCTTAATAGATCGTCTGTTCCCTCCCATACCTTACGGTGAGCGCTGTAGACCTCTGGTTTGCATCAGGTACTCAGATTATACCTTTCTTTTCTAAATCAAATGAATGAAAAGACTCAAAAGACTGTCTAAATGGACAATTCTGATCCCAGTTTGAGACAACCAATTATCCAGTACTCTTGAGAGTGACTGGAGCTGTAGCTGAAAACACACAACTGAAATATCATTTGTCCACAGGGCTGCAAAAGAGGAAAGTGATCTCCCTCCGTTTCAGTTTGATGATCCTTCCAGAGTCCTGCATTAGGCACTTTGCCTTTGAGCTCCCCCTTATGGCAAAGGGGATTATAGCAGGAAGTCAACAGCCGGGCTGCTGTTTCCATGTCTGTTGTGAAAGACATGTATCCACTGTAGGAAACCATACTGCAGCTTGTGGAGAATTTAAAGAAATTACTTCTTATAGATTCAATAACAAACTTGTTTGTTTTAAATAAGCAAACTGAGATGATGCAACACAGGACTGTGAGGATTCACCCCTCTACAGGAAAGGTCATCCATCCCTACTCTAAACAGTTCAGATGTGTTCTCTCATGACTGGACTTGAGCAGACAGGATGATGCAATGTTCATACACACAAGATCAGGGACTAGGCGACGTAGATTGATGGATGACAGCGCTTTGTTCTGCTTCTCACGCAGACCACCATCACCAACGCTAGATGTCCCTGGGCATGCTTTAGCGTGGCAAACTCTGTTAGCATTCAGCTATCAATCACCGAGCGCCGTGTTCACTACAGCGGGAGTGACACCTGTGTACTCCCACAATGTCTGCCTCCTTTTTAGCACTGATACCTTGCATAATGACATATTCTGCTCAGCTGATGCCTCTCGGAGGGAGCGGAGCACGTCTGTGATTTTGACAGCAGTCGTTTCATATTTCTCTTGAAAGGAATAGCCATTTTCAAGGTATTCAACGCCACGCTTGGTGATGAACATTGGCTATGAAGGCGGTGAGTTAATCTAATGAAATGAGATAATGTAACACAACGTGACCACAATGTCAGGGATTCTTAAAAGCCTTCTGCTTTGCAACAAAGATCATAGATTTGGAAAATGAAACAGAGAAATCAGGATGATGCTTTTTGACTGATGAAAGCAGCCTACTAGGTGATGGGGAGATTACTAGAGAGGCTCGGGTCTGCCTATTTTATAACTGAAAAGACTCAATGAAGGATGGCTGAAAGGGCGAGAGTGCTGCAACACTTGGCATATGTTGTAGTGGCATTCTGTAGGGATATGAAGCTTTGGGCCTCTTGCTTCCTGATCACAATTAAAGACATACACACATTAGGACACCAGGGATGGAGACGGGGAGGCTAACTGGAGCCTGAAGCAGATGTCCTCTCAGTGAGGACACGACCCTGCACACTCCACCCTTTGAGAGCAAAGCCCAGGGCAGCTGTTACCACGCCACTGCTGTAACATCTGGATGTTTCTACACTGGCTGAGGTCGACTGTAACAGCTCAAGACTGCTTTAGATTCTACTCTCTCAGAGAACAAGAATTCAGTGTGCATCTACATTGTTTTTTGTGAGCGTTTTTAGATTTCAAACAATCACAACACTTACAGATTAAATCTGCTTTTTTTTAATACTCTTTTTTTCATTTATCCTGTGTTTTGTATTCAGGTTGTAGAGGCTGCTAAAAAATACATGCAGCTATGATTAAAGTAAAGTTGATTATGCTTCAAATGAAACCCAATGAATGAAAACAACATAAAAACTAATTGATATTGTTGAAAATTAATCCAATACTTCTTCTGTAATTATGTTACTGCTATACCACAGAGATACATTTATTTTACAGCAGAGCTTTAATTCATTTTTGCATCACACATTCTTCTAGATGACAGTTAAATTACAGTTTAGCTGTACATCTCCTGATCTCAGCAGTGTTGACAGATCTCATAAAGCAAATAACCTAATTGACCACAATGTATGAAAAAAGCCAATTGATTAAATCATTTATAGGGTATATAGTTCTTTCATCTGTCAGCTAGTGAGGAAAACTGCCCTAAAACTAATGTCGTCTGATACAGCAGTCTTGCAATAAGTCAGAACTTCCTGAAGCCCTTAATGTGTACATTTATCTTTTTCATAGTTATTATTACAAAGCCGTTCCACTCTGTGTTTCTTTTGAAGGCTGCATTTGTGTTGCTGAAACATTTTGACTGACTGATTTCAATCACGGAGGCTAGGCTGATTAGTAGGAACACCTTTGTGTTTAATTTAGCAGAGCGCTGCAAATGACTTCCTCTAAAATGGCCATCCAACTGAAACGCCATCTCTCTGAATATGTTGCAACAGAAAATGGAGAATTAAAAGCAGAACCGTTTGCATTAGGCAACATTAGTTCCCTCCAGTTGAACCAAATCACCAGGCCACTGACAACTGTTCATTCTTTATGTTCTACTTAAAACATATTGTCACCTTTCCCTCCTTCCTTACAGAAGCTGAAGAAAAATCAAGTGGCCTCCAGTAAAGGATGGATGAATGAATGAATGAAAACAAGATACTGCTCAAGCCTCCGTAACAAAAGCAATGCTGTTTTTGTTTTTTTTTACATATCTGTGCTGTTGCTCTGTTTCTCCCACTCTTCTTTGTTCTGATTTTTTGCTTTCTCAGTAGCTAGCACTGTTATCAAAATAGCCAGAGAAGGTCCATCCATCAAACAATATTGTCTCACTAGCTGCCTCTTGAGTTTACAGGGATTGGGAACGATGAAGAAGATGTATAATTTACATATCTACCAAAAAGCAAGCTCAAAGTAGCTAGGAATAAGGTAACTTAAACATTAATATTGTTGATGAGCAATTACAGCATATGACAAACCAAGAAGCCAGGACACCCTGACCTATGCTGCACCCCCCCCCCCCCCCCCCCCCGCACCCCCCCTCCTTTTTTTCTTCCTTTTGAATCTCTAAAAGCCAGTGCACTCAAATACTGGAACTCTGATGTATGTAATTGAGAAGGACAACATTGCCCCCTCATCCCCTGGTTATGTACATACGAGCATCTGCTGTGCCCACTCAGCCCTGGCCCGATGCTACACTGTGTGCCAGAGAACTGCCCATCCTCAGCAGGTGCCTCCGGTTCACAGTGCAGCACAGCGTGCAAGGATCAGCATTAAGACATCCTCCTCTAGGCAGGGAACCTGCAGTACCTTTGCTTTGCCAAAATGGTTTAAAAGCAGGATAATAGGAAGGTGCAAACTACATAATAGTATATAAAGGAAAGGACACAACTGTAATGGATCAGCTGTTTAAACGGGGCACAGGAGTGGTGAAAAATGGGGAACGAAAACATACTTTTAATAAAAGTCTGTGCTATCATTTTGACCCTGAGATCCAGCTTGATGTGACTGATGCTATCCTGCAATCTCATTATTTCCTAGATATAATGATAATAAAGTGCTATAATTTCTACTATCTATTCATTGGGAATCTTAAGTATGTGTGCACATAGACATGTGTTTGAGTTGACTATAGAGGACCACTACATATTCTGTGCCCACCTTTACACTGCAAAATGGCTAATGAAACTTGCATCTTATTGAGGTCATGAGGCAGGCCTCTCATTAAACTAGCCCTCAGTCACTTCCACTGACGACACCACACAAGTCATTTACAATAACACACTCCACTGTAAAATAAACTGAATAGGCACCAGGAGACTCGGCAATATAAGAAAGTCAAAAGTGGTCTGCATTTATTCAGGCGATTCAGCCAGCACTACGGCACTTTATAGTATGCAGCACCTCCTATTTGCCCCGAATTCAGGCAACATGGGTCAGCTGGGAGGAGAGCGCTCCTTTAAAGCCTTAAACAAATTCATTTTCACAGCCAAGAGTTGCTCATTGCACAAGTAAAAAAGAAATGCAAACCTTTGCATTAGAAAGTGCAACATATGGAATAAGTTACATTTTTCTTGCACTTCGATATGAATAAGAAAATAAGGTAAACTTTCTGGGCTTTATTATTCTCTTTGAATAATTCTCCATAGCGGTTTGGGAAGTTTAAATTCCAACATTACCAGTGGTCAGCAAAAGCCAAGTTTGATCGGGATAGTTGAAAGTGTTTGCATTGCATGATTGCAAAGTGCTCTCAAAAAATAAAAAATCTATTTTTATTTTTTCCAAGGCTTACATTTAAAAGCGGTGACAGCTCCACCACCACCATGGGCTCGCTGGGCTGCGGTTCTGGACGAACTGTCACCGTCAGGATCTTGGAGTTGATCACCGCTGGGGGGCTGCAGAAATACAAACACACAAATGTAAAGGATGGAGATGAGTTGTCATGCAAAGGCATACGGCCAGTTCATACTCATGCTTTTGAGGGTTTTTCAGTGAGTTTACAAGAATTACATAAACAAAAAAAGCCTGGTGGGAGAGAAGAAAAGAACGGGAGAGTGTCCCAGTAAAAACAGAATGCTTCACCTATTACCATTCAGCAGAGCTAGAGAGAGAAAAGGGTTTTAACAGATCAAGCTCATCCACAACCAAGAGCGCTGACCTGAATAATAGGGCCCGGGGCCAGCATAAAAAACCATATCACAGAGGACCTCCTGGTTTCCTTTAACTTGTTTGTTTTTCAAGTTCTAGGCAAAGTTTGAGACCCATTAGATCTGCACCCATTCACAGCCTTTTGCAATGCAAAAGACACACACACAAAAAAAAAAACATCCAAGGAAAAAATATTTTTATTTTGTCTGATGCAGACACAGGGAGAAAGGAGAAGCAACTGAGACATTATAGAAGCAAAGACAGCCTGCGAATTGGAGGTTGAAATTGGATAGAAGGGAAGAGCGACAGACGAGGGGGTTCAGAAATAGAAAGCTAGCAAAAATGAAAAGGGGGAAAAAAACCAAAGACAATACAAGAGAGATGAAAAGTCTAGCAAAGAACTGAAAATTGAGTTGCACAGAAGGTAAGAGAAAGGACAGAGGAATATGAAGAAGGTGATGTATAGTTTAAAATTCTTTAGAATAAGAAAACACTCACATCGGTGGGGGTAAGATGATGCCCAGTGTCCTGTACAAAATTGCTCCGATGACATAGTGTATTGTGGATTCTGAATCGGATTCCGTCTCTGAAAGATAAGAATATTTTCCAACCAGTCAGTACATGGAATTACTGTCATTTGTATATAAACACCTTCAAAATCCACCAATCTGTCCAGTTAGAAAAAAAAAAAATTATGTGTAAGAGGAGAGGATTGAAAATGGCAATAATGATGTTTTTTGGACAGAACAGCTCAAGATGAACAAAAATTAATTCATTCTTTGGCATTTTGATAAACATCTTTAAAACTCTTGTAGGAGGTAAGTGAATGTTGCTTTGTATCTGATTGTTTATTGAAAGAAACGATAGGAAGTACACAGGTAAATTCAAAATGAAAAAAAACCCCAGCTACAACAGCTTGAGTCTTGCTCTTTGAGCTCAAATGCAGTCTTCTATTAGCTGAAATAAACAAGCAGAAATTTCACCTGTCTCATAAACCTGCAATTCTTAGCTTAATATACATGTACATGTGCTCTTAAGGTGTCGCTGACAAAAGTTGACTACGTCGTATTAAGAAATGTCAAATGTCATTTCACGGCTACATGTTATCCATTCAAAGTAATTATATTTCTGAGTTGAAAAGTAAGTAAAGTGCCCATTCTGATTTTACACTGAGCGGGTGGAAACAATGTTTTGCGTTAATTTGTTTGCCTCTGTTTATTGCTCAGTTTGAGCTGGTCCAATAAAAAAACTTCATCTCTGAAAAACATGAAAAGCTTACAACTAAAATGCACCTCCTGTCAACTAAAGTAAAATGAGTGTTTCAGGCATCTTTAACAATGTCCTCGTCATTTTCTCTTCCTAGTTTGTTACTTCTGCTTTACATCAACCCACTTTTACATACCCCCACCCACCCGCGCCTTTCTAATTGATGTTTCTTCATTTCTCCTTGCCATCCATCGCTATGGTCAATGCTCTCTTGCCAAAAAGAGCAGCTCCAAGGAGATGTAGTGCCCCTTTGTAAATGTCACTTTGTCTCAAGTGAGGGGAGGCTGAAGGAAGCAGACAGGAAAAGTACAAGGAAAGAGTTCATGTTGAGAGATGCCACTCCCTCCTTTGCCCTTTTAGGATGAGAGAAACGATAGAGGACCATCAGCAGAGAGAGGGAGAGAGGAGGAGACAGAGAGGGGCTGATACAATCAGACATACTGGGTGACTCATCCAAAATCTGTCTGCCCGTTACCTAAGAAGTAATGCTTAGAAAGAAAGATAGCTCTGCAAGACAGATGAGGAAAGAGGAAGAGACAAAGGTCTGAACAGTGGCAAAACAAAGAAAAAAAGCAATTGTGAGACTATAAGGAGGCAAAAACTAGATCAAAGTCAGCATGAGAAAGCTTGTGAGTTTGATGGAACCTAATTGGACAGTGTCTGCAAAGGCATGCAAATGAGAGAGTGTATTACGGGTAAATGGTAAATCAGTATGTGAGGGGGTGGCACTCCTACACTTGGGGATGATTAATTCCACAAAAGCACTCAATCACAAAACTCTAATTTTCCACGAACACACTTTTCGCCACTCTCCCCTTGCTGAACATCGAAATGATTGGTGGTCAGCTGTAATCCAGCAAATTGGCAAACCACCAGTCACCAGCTGTGAACTTTAATATGCCATTTATCAGGAAAAGATATACTCAGGGTTGATGCTAAGCCAGAATTTACTATTTTAATTAATGTTGAGAAGCTACATCCAAACAGCCCCATGTGAGTTACTCAGTTTCACTCTTATCTCTTTTTCCTGCACTTCTACTTTTTTTGCTGTTGTATACAACATAGAAAATGAAAAAAAAGCTACTTTTATCCATAAAAAAGTCATTCCAAATTAACACCCTCATGTTTGTAAAAAACTTATTTTAGCAAAGATGCTAGGATAGTGTAGTTACCCTCTAGATATCCATGCTAAGATTTAGGAGGGTGCACATTCAAACACAGATTCAGACAGTTAGAGCTTCCCGAGTAACAAACCTTATTCTCAGCTAAACAATCTTTTACCTGCACCAATGTCCTGCTCTTTTCAAAAAGCTAACCATTGCACTATTTAGTTAGATGTAAAACAGAGATGTCAGAGGAGGAACTTGTGTGCTTTGGAGTAAATTTCATATTTTTGTTAGTGGAGTGTGGTTGCTTCAACGAGAGCACAGATAGATATAACAACCTAAAACTAACAGGAAACTGCTTCAGAAAATCTAGAATTGTATATTGGTGAGACGGCAGTACTTGCATGCATACTGACCGTATAATACCCTTGTGCCAAAATATAGAGAGATTTCCATAATGATGTGTGATTGATGTCAGTGCAGATGGTCTGCTAGAACCTCCATCACAGCTACCAACTTGTCACCATCGTGTGTGTGGAAGTATTTGGTGTTTGGTGGCTAAAATTAAGCCAAATAGTCAAGTGTTTAAGCAGAGCCAACAGAGACCAGCTCAAAATGGAAGAGGCAGGTTTGGCTAATGTGTCACAAATCTGTGAATACTAAATGCTGAAAATGAAAATAGTTACATATAAGACAATTTCAAGGTCCAGTCTGCAGGCTATAGCTGCTCAATTTGCAAGCTTCAACAAACTGAATGTTGTCCACCTACGTTTAATCTATGGTTGCCATGAAAATCCTGATAAGCCAGTGCCAGTGGTGGTGCAACTTGGCTGGGGGAGCTGTATTTTTGGGGTAGAAAAGGCCCAATCTAAGGTAAATAAACCAAATAACCATTAAAGGAAGTTTTAAGCTTTATGTCTAAATATGGACGGATGCTAATGTAATTCCTGCACATAATGGCTAATAGAACCAGATCATTCTATTTTTGCACAAGGGACACACTTATTGTCATCTTTAAGACTGTATCTGTTCACTTTTTTTGCCATATGAGAAACTAAGGCTCCAAGCTGCAGTGTGACCTTTTTGTTCAGTTAATTTTAAACTGCAAAATTAAAAAAAAAAAAGAAACACACAGACAGACACAGACACAAAAACCTTAAGGACAAGTACTATTCACTCCTCCAAGGTTTATGGTTTGTTTGTATATTTTTATAAAAAGCAGGATTACACAAAAATAAACTGTACTCTCAGAAAATAAAGTACATAATTGTACCTTTAGGGGTACATAAAATTGTCACTGGGGTGGTATCCTCGAACTGGTGGTGTCCTCAAAGGTACTGCTGTTTTACCCTCAACAGTAAAGTTTTATTTGTTTTTTTCTGAGTGTACCAGGGTGAATTTAATAAAACTTGGGGAGAGTTGGGAGAATAGGAAAAGGAAGAACCCATTAAGTTTTGGTTCAGATCTAAATCGCTTCCATAAATTGGTGAAATTCAACTTTGCTTTAGGTGAAGCGTGTTATTTGAGTTACAGAATAATTTTCTATTCTGGAATAGCTTGAAACTCATTAAGACCTGAGGCCTCTTCCAGACATGAGAATAGGCTTACCCATGTGTTGCATCAGCAATACTGGGTTGATTTTTTGGAATTGACAGGTCTCTATTTTCTCCCACAATCAACAGCAAAAAAAAAGAAAAAAAGCATTCCTGCTGAAAGATCACCCATTTCTCAAATGAATGTTTTCCTATAGATCTGGCCTTTTTGTCTCTGCCATAATCCCCCGTGTTACCTTTTCTGGTAAAGTCCTTTGACTATTTAAAGTAGTTTAAACAAATACAGATGACCATTAAAGTTAAATGCCCCATTCTCATAATTATCCATGGCGTAATCTGCCATAGCAATTAGCTTATTGAGTTTCCTTGTAAATCCCTAATGCAGTGTGTATAATGGCAGTTCCAGGCAATGGCATTCTGAACTAGCGGTGACACTCAGAGGCAATAATTAAATGACTTATGTAAAAACAGTTTGGTTGGAAAGGAAAAAGAAGGTTTGTATTGAAATGTATATTATTTGAAATAAGTCATTAACACCCACTTTATAACCCTGAGTGTAAAATTGACACAAGTTGAAAAGAAGATTCCTTTTCATCCAACATGATCATTTAATGCATAGACATACAAATGTTCTTATTCTTAAAATTTCACTCTCTTTGTGTGTGTGAACACTCATTACTTAAAATTTTAAGCATGACAAATATTATAGACAAATATGACAAATATATAATATATATTATATTATATAGTTTGTGCTCTTGTGTTACAAATATCTAAGTCTTATAAACCTTATAATATGCAAGCATTTAACCATCAGCATGTTAGAATAATAGGGTATTTGAAATATGAAGTCATTTCTAAGTTGAGATAGGACATGCTCTCTGCATGTGTGTTGGTAAGAGAAAGAGAGAAACTGAGGGGAGCGAAGGAGTATGTTGCATCCAAAATCAGAGAAGAGCAGTCCCAGCCTCTGCTTACTGAAGCGGTTCATGAACCTATCAATTGGCTGTGTGTATGTATGACAATGTGCGCATGTGCATCACACAAAGGTGCCAATTGGCCTCTATGAGCATGTTTAAGCTGTCCATCTGAGATGGGCTTTCATTACTGGGTAAATGAACCAAGCAAACCAATAGCAATCAGCTGAAAACCTCAGCTTGTGGCCTCACAATGGGAAGAGGCAGAATTACCACAGGAGCAAATAGTACAATAATGTCCTACCTCTAAAGGCTATGTACAGTTTGGATGATGCAATTTACCAAATTTTGTATGCTATAATGGCAGCGGCATGTACTGAATGTCATTTGAGTAAGTCCAAGTGTAAATGTGATACAGCTGGTCAGTTTTACTGCACCAAAAGCACTGCGTGAAGCAAACTTTTACTGCTTCAACATTTGAAAATAAACAAACATAATGGCATAAATACCAGCAAAGTAAATCAGAAATAAGTGACTTGGAGAATAACAAAGAAAACATGGCAACTGAATGGCACAAGACAGTTCTAATTTTCTTCCATAAAATACTGAATAAATCAATGACAAATGACTGATTAACAGTATAGATGCTATGGGGTTTAGAATAAGCCCAACATATGCATAATAAAGACATAGGAAGTAGGTGAGATCAGTGAGGTGTCCCAGGATGTCTTAAAGGAGACATATTATGCACTTTATTCCCAATCTTAAACAATTCTCTGATATATCATTTAAATCTTGGCAC
>JAOXYM010000018.1:9428186-9439055 GCA_028567055.1 Leptatherina wallacei
GTGACTTAGAACATTGTAAGAGACTATTCCAAGGACTTATAAAAGTGATTTTTGCATAATATGTCCCCTTTAAAACACAACTCAAAGAGTTTCATCTATTTGAGTTGGAGGCCAGGGAAGCTCTACTCTTTTGGCCTGCAGCCCTTCTGAACTTTAATTTGGGAAGGGGGATGGGGTGCCAGACAGAAAGTCTGCCAGTGTAATTTCCTGTGGGATGTGACCTTTGCCTTTGCTGGTAGTGGATCCCATCTGCCACAGCAATTCTCTTATCTAGTATGAACCATTTTCTTCCCACTCACTTGCACCATTTCCTTTCCCCTTTACACTGTCAGTTTTTCTTCTCTTAATTTATTTTTTATCAGTTTAGTTATCTTTCTCTATTTCTTGGCATGCATTCAGACAACATTTTTCTTGATTCTTTGATTAAACTGAAACTACACAGGGAAAGAAAATGACAGCAGTTTTGATCAACAGCTGCTAACATTCTTGTGTTTCTCAGATTGAGCTGCCATCTTTCAAAACTGGTTGAGGACTTGAAGCTTTCAGGGTAATACAGCAAACCACGACTGATAAAAGACTTGTATCGTCTTGAAAGCCCCCCTAGGCCGTTTTACAGTCCAAAATCTTCAGAACATTACCCTTTTAAAGCCTTGAGGTGCTCTCTATGTGCACCAGTCAGACAAATCTCAGAGGAAAGAAATCAAACAGCAAAAGAGCTTTTAGCAGAGTCTGACCTTGGCTGAAGAATGATGACCTATTAGAATAACAATTATCAACTTATTAAACTCAGTTTTCAACTTCAGTCTAATATTGTCATAAATAATCCCAAAGAAGGAGGGCATCTATTTTTCCTAAACTAATCACTAGTCTGGTCCCAGTCTGACTCCAATGTCAGCTTTGAAAGCTTATTCAGCTGCACAGCCATGTCAATGGTCACGTTTACATGAGCGTTTTAATTCCTCTTTAATTCAGAATTATATTTAATTCCGCTTTAAAGAGATGAATAATGACCATCTTAACACTTAATTCTGAATGAAAATTAAATTCCGAATTAAACTTAATTCCGAAGTAAGTGGCTAAACTAAAAGTGATGATTTTTTTTCTAGTAATACCCATGAAACAAATACAACCAAGTATGTGTTAAATAAGTATAGTCTGATCCTAGTTGTCTAACACAATGAGTAGCACTGATATTTACAGCACCATGCAAAATTGGAATCAGCTGTGCAGCCTATTTGCATCTTGTATCTCTTACCTTCAGCTGGGATGGTGAAGACCTCTTTAGGGATGAAAAGCTTATCCTCTGCTGTTCTTGCCCAGTCCTTCATCCCTCTCCGGCCCTTCATGGGGAAGTTGATATCACTGGAAACTGCTGAAACAGGCTCTCTCTGTATGGTTATCACTAAACAAACATGGGATGTCAAAAAAAAGAAAGAAAGAAAGACAAAAAAAAGTTACAAACTCTTGTGCAAAACTGAGTCTTAAACAAAGAAAGGCGCGAAAAAACAATGAAAGTAAGAGAATACTTAGTGTTAAACTTCCAGAGTTAGACTCTCATGATTTGTGTTAAAAAGCAGAAATTATTTGGTAACGAATGTAGAAAAATAACCCCTGAATTCACCCTCAAAGTCTCACCTAAATTCCAAGAAAATCAAAAGCTTGCAGTGACTTACTAAGATTGTTTGTGACCACTAGAAAACTCTGAAAAGGCTTCTGAGCTTCTCCAATGAAGTGAATGAAATCTTCTAATATCTTCATCAACAAAGCAGCACTGGGAGCAAACTGTGGATGGAAGAAAAGAAAAGATCAGTGATGATGTCACCATTGAAAAACCAAAGCCTACCATTGAAATAACACATACTGTCCAAAACAATTCTTATTTGTTAGCTAGTTCACTCAGTGTGTTCCAGGGCTGTAAAATGTGACCATGTGGGATAAAATATCCTCTTGACATGCTTGTTTAATATGTCCAGATGGCAATTAAATACACCATCACTCAAGGGCAAAAAGGATGGGTCACACACAAACATGTACATACTCACACGTGGGATAATTTACAGCTAGCCATTGAGCTCTGTAAACAGGTTTTATGCTTTTATGAATGAAAAGTGACTATAGGATGAAGTCACATCCACCCTCTTACACAAATATGCTTACATTATATTCCAAACTTGGAATGAAAGGGGTATAAATAGCCAGACACACTCAGATGTTCACATTACTAAACATTCATAACACACAAGGGTTTACCTGGTGTATGTCCTCCCATTTCTCTAGATTTTCCAAGTCCAACATGTGGCTGACAATCTGGAAGAATTTCTACATGCAGGAGAAAAAAGAGTTCAATTGTTGTTCACAAACTTATCCCACAATCACACACACCGTTAATCCACTGGCTGTTAGTAATGTGGTCACATTCCAGCTTGTTTTCTATCCTGACTACCACAGGAGTCCTCTGCGCACAAACATATTGTAAAAGATAAAAAATGAAAGTGGTATAATATTATGAACACTCTTCAGAAAATAAAATGGAGTTTTGGTGTAACTGTGTGTTTAGAAATATTGCAAGTGGCATATTTTGTAAGATTTATGACAAGAAATCTACAAGAGGAAGCTTGGAGGCTCTGCCCACCTGCACGTCGTCTGGAGCTGGGATGTAGGTTGCTCTTTTGAAGGTGTCAGTCACATTTCGCAGGATCTCCGTGGAGAAGAGAAGGTCGCCACTGTAGTAGCTCCTTCTCTGCAAGAGTTCCAGGAGACGCCGTACGATCTGAGACATGCCCTCCCCAGCCAGGGTCCTCTGACCCTTCGCGAGATGCTCTCGTAACTACAATGTGTAGAGAAACAGAGAAATTTAAAGAAGCTGATGGTTTCATCTCCGCAAGACAAATTTTTTCCACCCTGAAATTATTGGGAAGCTGTGTAATATGGAATATTACAACACAAATACATCATATGGACTGCTGAGAAAGAAAAAAGTAATTAGTTTTAGACGCTTATTTGCGTCCCAGGAGAATCCTAGAGAGGCAGAATATCTCAAAGCAAAGACGGGAAGGAGTTCACTACTTTGCAAGTTATGTAGTAATTAACAGATCAAGTGTTTCAGGTGTAATGACACATGGAGGCATAACTTGCCAATTGCAACCAAGTACTTCCTACCGCAAAAATATGCTATTTGTGAAGAACAAAAAAAGCCTGATGTAGTTTTGTTCCCTTTGGGCTACTGTATTACAACACACCATGGTGGAGGACACAAGAGATCGACTCTATACTGCTGTAATGGTAAGAACTGGAATGTAATAATAACCGTTGATATATATACAGTATATACTAATATAATAGGTGCAACCTTTAATGGAAGCAGCACTCAATAGAAAAAAAAGTGACGTTTCTGTACTGCAGAAGTTCAAGAACAGTTTTGAAAAATACGGTCACTGAATCCAATTCATCATTGCTTCCACAAAGAAAGCTTTAAAGCATCCTTAAAAAAAGACAAAAAATAAGACATATGCAGCATAAAATTAAAAAAATTGGACAAACCCATGCATCTAAACATTTGACCAGTTCTGTGTGTAAACAAAATCCAGCTACACCATCTTCTCTGAACCCGAGTTCAAGTTGGACTGAGGCGAAAAGGAAAACCGTCTTGTGGTCCAGTGAATCAAAACTTGAACTCCAGGCTAAAGAGAGGGACCATCTGGCTCGTTTCCAACACATGGCTGAATAGAAAGCATTTGTGATGCTATGTAGATACATTAATGCACATGACATGGGTATCTTACAGTTGTATAGATCTGTGAGGGCATGATTAATGTTGAAGTTTTAGGGCATGCAGATTACATCCTTTTCAGGGAAGGTCTTACTTTTCACTGACTGAAAACATTTGGCACTTTATCATGTAACTGTTTCCAGTTGAAGTCTCATATAAAGCAAAAACAAAACAAACTTTTACTTAAAAAGAATAAAAATAAAAATCTCATAATAAACAGTAAAAACATGAAACAAAAACGTGTTTCATGGGGAATTAAAATGTCAATGTCTGCATGTTAAATCCAAACAGAAGGTGAAAGAAAGAGAGAGAGAGAGAGAGAGACTAGAAGAACTGAAGATAACAGCAATCATAGAAAATTAATTATTGACTCCTTGCGTTAATGAAAGGTTGGAACAGAAGCTAAGAGTGCAATCAGCTCTGTCACGCACAATCCCTGACCCCTATCTCCTTCTGCCATCATCGACTAGATGGAAAAGGTTGAAGTTCACAGAGCAGGAAGAGTCTCAAAGATGAACACATTCATTAACTATGTTCATTAATTGATAAGTGTGAGTGCAACGCTCTGGAAAACCTAATTAGAGATAGTGGCAATCCTTTAGTACAGACATTATTCCTATTCTATTTTAAGCAAATTTGACAGCTAAAAAGGAAACATTAATGCAGAGCATGACTTTTAAAAACAAATGTTATTAGAGAGACAGATTTGATGAAGCTGAGTAATGATGAAGAGAGATTCAGCGGCTATCTGGCTCAAATGACGTAACCTGCACAAACACAGCCGTTTCCTTCTGGTTGGTTGAGAGTCTGAAAAAAGACCAGCCAAAAGAGGTTCTCAGATTAGAAAATACTTACTTGATAGAAGGGAACTTACAGATATATGTAAATTTTTATAATCAAGTGAGACGCATCTGGCGAAGCTCGGAGGACCCCAGAAAGCAACTCCGCTATTGTCCAGCATACAACGACGACTAACAGTTCCTGAAAGGAAGAAAGACACAAACATTTGACACATAGTGCAATTAATGCATTCTGAATTGAACAGCAATAATGTAATGTTTCGATAGATACTATAAAAGACATTAATATTTTCTGTCAACAGAAAGATGCATTTTTTGCTTCTTTTTTATCTTGAGATCTTAGTCCAGGTGTCTCCAACAAGTCACTTGTGAGGCCCCTTCCAGTGTCAGTATAATATAAGGGTACAATAACATCACACAAATTTCCATCAAATTAACCCCTTAAGTGCCAAAGTAGCAATACTACACCAAGCAACGTGACTGAATGAAACAGGCCATAACTCTACAAAGAGGTTGGTAGTCATAACTCATCTATTCTTCATAATTGGGGGCATGTCATTTTGATTGACAGGTGCCAGATATCCGGCAGCAAGGAGGCAGAGGGTAGCACAACCCCGGTTTTTAGCCGGCTAACAGCGAGCCTTAGCTTTACCCCGCCTAGCTCAGTTAGCTGGTCAGCTCCCATTAGCTCCGGGTTAGCTTGGTTAGCTCGTAGTTACAGGCAGCTCAGAGTATGGGTGTCAATCATCCGTCCACTACCCACGCTCACAGCCCTCCTCTTTGCCCATTTTTATATTTTCTGGGAGTGATGAGAAATGTGACGCTGTCAAGATGGTGACGGTGGGAATCTCTCAACGAGCCTTAATTCAGCTCTTCAGAAACCTACGAAGAGTGGCCGTCCATCTAATATACAATCAATGTGATACGCTCATTGTCAGTGACACAGAGCAGATTGTAGAAAAAGCACGTAGAACACCTTTTCACTATTGACGAAGAACTTTCTCAGTTCCCATCACAAACTCCGGTTCATATTCAACATTTACTGTATCTCTAACCACTTCCAAGCTACAGCCTTTTGAATTCTTGAAATCAAAATTGAACATTTTCTTTGAAAAACTCTGGCACCAAAAGGGTTATAATTACAACTGCCCTGTTCACTTCCCAAGATGAAACAGTTATCTGTCAGTGAGCTGTCAATCAAACATTTGAGCTATGATGATGTTTGTCATTGGAGTAGGGCAGAGGGAGGGAGTCAGACGAGCAGATGCCGGGCTGTTAGCAACAATGATAGCAGCAGAGTTCAATCACGCCACAAAAAGGCAAACAATGTACAATTCCCATGAGGAGTAGTAGATGGACTTCTGCTTCACAAATGTAGATGAAAAGCGTGTCTGATCCATTACATGGGCCTCGTACTTGGTAAAAGATGCAACATGGAGCGGCATTTCACCAAAGCTCACAGCAGTTTCTCCGAGGACTTTCCAGTGGGAAATAGGCTTCATTAAGAGAAGGTAACGAACTACACTCCAAAAACAACAATCTCTGTTCACTAAAAAAAAACTATGAAGACAGCATACGCATCAAGCACACAGAGCCTTTCAATGAATTCCCTGATAGCCTTCTCTTTAGGCGTTTACAACTGTGGTAGGATCAGGGTTGGAATTACGGGGCAGCGATGGGCAACTCACCTTAGACTAAGGGAATGTTCACCCTGCAGCTATTTAAACGGACTGTGGTCCGCTTCCATAGATAGTACGATTTGTTTGATGCAGTGTGAACACCAACCGCAATCTGATGCGGACCAAAGAAATGAACTCTGGTCCGCTTGAAAGCCGGGTGTCTCAGTTCACTTGCAAACAGACTATCTAGTGGACCAGAGAGAAAGCTATGTGTGCCAAACATGATAAAGCATCAAGGATAAAAAGAAGATGACACAGAGTATTGTTTGAATAGCAGGAAAAACAAAGCCAACAGCGACTGTTCTGCCAAAGTAAAATTAGGAACCCCAAGACCAGAATCCTACACGGGTCCAGTTTTACCAACCTGCACCCACCTGAACCGCTGACAAAATCCAACCCATTAATATGTCCGATTGAAATCCGGACCAGACCCCACAAAGTATAACCCGTGACCTGACCTGCACATTAACACATCAAATAATTGTAAATACACCCCCCTTTATTCTATTTTTTTTTTGTCTTTTCTTAATAATATTTAATGTGATTGTGTTATTTTGTCATAAAACACTTGCCATGTTCACAAAAAAAGACAAAAAAAATTCTACTACCAACCCCCACTATGAATATCCACCTGCACCTGTTATATTATATTATATAAAGATTTCTTTTTCCTGCTTTTTCATTCGTGAGCAGTGATTGTTTTGGGGAGGACTATCGTCTAGTGAGCGAGCAGTGACGTTGTCCAGGAAGTTTGGTCTGCTTCAGTCAAGCGCAGTTTGAACACAAACCAAAGCAAAGGAAGGTGGGGAACTTTTGGGAATCCACGCTCAAAGAGTCTCCGGGTTATCCTGATGTGGATGCCTCCTAAGGAGAGAACTAACAAAAGTCCACTTTCAAGTTATTCAATTTTATTCTCCATGAGGTCCCTGGTGTTTCTTAAATCAAAAGAATAGCATTCATTTGTCAATGTTGTGTGTTTATTTATTTAATAAATTCTATTTTTGTAACAACCCATGTGGTCCATTCTGTTTATGTCATCACCGTGAACAGTAAACATTGTTTGATAGCTGTGTTCTGTGAGCCGCTTAAACAACGACCGCTTCATTTGCTGCTTTTTGTGTTTGTTAAAAGAGCTTTCTGTCCCTACATGAAATCTTTCTGATTCCATCAGCTGCAAACAGTAGTAGCAGATTTTTTTTTTTGTATTTGACTGCGCTGCCATACACTGACAGGTCACGATACACACCCAAAAACAAAGATTCCCAAAAAAAAACCATGAGTAGCTCAAGCCCTTTATTCTGGGACCGCTAAACTAAGATGGAGATTCTATCTGCAGTTGCTGATGTTCAGCTTGGTGGCACAAACATCTGCAAATGCGATGAGACAGCTGGAGATTTCACTCCAGTGTGACAAGTCTGTGGACTCAGTGATACAGCAGAGATGGCTGTATTCATACGGATGGTGTTTGATGATGCACACCCTTGTGACTATTAAGTTATTACACACAATACATGTTCTGTCTTAATATTCTTGAACATGTTATATGCAAGCATGTCTACTTGTTTTTTGTGGATGTTAGCAATGATGAGTAGCTCTCTGCCACTTTCACTGTGTAAAAGTGCTCACAGCAGATAAAAGGATGTAGACCCCTCTCTTAGCCTCTTTGGATTCTATAACATCCAATATACACGCTTAAATGTTTCTCCTGTTAAACTTAACCCAACAAAAATTTGTGCAAATATAGTTACAGTATGTATTCCATGCAAAAATGGCTCATTGTCCATATTCAAACCTTCAATTTCTGAAAACTAAATGTCTTGTACAAGTAATCTACAAAGAATGCTTCAATAATATCACAATATCTGTTTACTCAACAGATCTAGATAAACCATTGTTTGCATAACAGTGCACTCAATAACTTAAAAAAAGGTTAAATCTGTTCATTCCCCTTTTTGTGAAGCGTTCTGTCATGCTTCATGCAAAGTATTGCATGCACAGTACTTTTACACACCCAATACAACACATGCAACCTGTCTTAACCTGACAGGCAGGAGATTAATCAGTGAAGACTGGCAAAATACATAACCAGTAACTATCTTTTTTAATCAGTCAATGCATGACAGAGCAATTAAGTGTCAAGTTTCTTAATGAAATGTTACCCTTGATTTAATATCAAATGTAATTCTTTAAGTAATAATTGTATTTTGGCTGACTATCTAATTCAGTCAGGCGTGTTTTGATGATGAAGTCAATGGCAGAGCACATGTTCATATAATAGACCATCTGAAACCTCATCTCATCTTGACTTGACCCAGGAAGTTAAAAAAAAAAGGCCTGGCAACCCACAATTTTGAGAAATTGCTCAGTTGAGATTAAAATTACAGGGATGAGTAATACACACATACAGTTTGGTTGTGTTTAAGCAGCACATGTCTGCTGTACTAATTTATGGCGGGTAATGGATAATGCACGAGTTGATAATGCTATTATGACCACAGGAATACCATTTAGGAACATAGATTTTATGAGCCTTTAAATCAATGTTAATTATATTCTCTCTGAGCAAGTTCTGCTCATGTTATGCCCACTGGTATGTGGAATCATGTGAAAACACGTGATCCGTAGCTCCGGCTGGGCATGTTCAAATTCCCATGCCAACATTGACAAAGTCTGTTAGAGTTTCGCAATTTTTCATAGGGATAGTACATTTTTTAAATCTTTTCGTTGTTGTTGTTGAATAAGTTTATAATTCTATTGTTTGTTTCCCCTCCTGAAACATACCTTATGTGAAAAAACATACACCTATGGGGCTAGCAAGATTCTATGAAATTTTCCCTAAAATGTTCCTTTAATCAAGAAGGCAATATAATACAATAGTTTTTTTCATTCACTGTGGCTACTGTGTACTGGCCATGCTAAGTAGCTTAATGAGTGCTAATAATTTTCTTACATAGGAGAAGTTTATATCAAGTAGGTTCTTTCTTTCAAAGTCTCTTTGTGGAAAAAACAAAGATATAATGAGATGCTGAAAATAATCCCTTATTTATGTATTTTTTATTTAGCAGGCTATTAGTTTTAAGATGTTCTTTCTTTCTCTATGGCAGTTATTGGCACTCGCTGGCATGAGCCATGCTAACTAGCTTGTTAAGCGCTAACATACTTTTATGGAGCTAACTGTTCTTAAGCTGATAAAATTATCATAAATTCTTTGGGTCAATGAAACAGGCTATGAGTATAGTTCAATAGTTAAGAAAATCTTTTCATATTCTGATTTCTTTGTTCTATAGTATAGGAAAACATCCTGGGGTTAAGTAAATGGTAGAAGAAATATAAAAGAAAAGACAACTGGAGCTCCAATGACAATCCAACTACACTTACGTCCAGCTATGACTTAAGTGTGCAGCACTGAACTACAGATGTTCAGTCAATATTTTACAACTAAGTGTTTTAGATACTTTGTCTAATCAGAATAATAAGATAGATTATAATATTAAATGTTAGCACAAAAGTTAGCTCCTGTCTTCCTATTTATCCTCAACAATTACAGTTAGTCTACTGGAGTAATCGAGTGTCACTTGGTGCAGAATTATCTGCTCTCTTTCATTTTTCATATGCTAAAGGCAATAATGAAGGACGTGTTACTGCTCCTTTCGGTAGCAGTTAGAAAATTCAGACAGCTTTTACCATGACTGCTACTAGGACCCATCTTGGTCATTTATACTCAATTATAAACCTTACTCAGCAGGGAAAAAAAACATTCAGCTCTACCACAAATGTTCCATAAATGTTTCAGTAGGTCCACTCTTTCTTCATTGTATTTGCCTTGCTTAAGCTAACTAGATTACTAGTGCTTAGAACTTATTTGGGGCTAACAAGGTTTTAAGGCTGATAATCTTTTCACTATTTTTTTCCCTTTTACATGTACTATATAGCTTTAGTCTTTCTTTATTGTATGAAGTCATGTTGACCAGCCTACTGACTGCTAATACCTTTACTGTATTGATAAACTTTTAAGGCTAATAATCACCTCATAAACAACCTAAGCACTAATTGAAATATGTGATTCGTTAACTGATCATC
The DNA here is from genome assembly GCA_028567055.1 of Leptatherina wallacei. Taxonomy (NCBI): domain Eukaryota; kingdom Metazoa; phylum Chordata; class Actinopteri; order Atheriniformes; family Atherinidae; genus Leptatherina; species Leptatherina wallacei. Next base: position 9,438,515 of record JAOXYM010000018.1, read on the forward strand.
ATCAGCTTAATGCGCATGACATGACTTACCAGTGGCATTTATTGGACACTTGTTGAAGACAGTTTCTCCAGCTGAGGCTCTCTTCCATGACATAGAGAGGAGATGCTCATCTTTGCATATCTCATGAGGAGCTGGAGGTTAAGAAACACACATGAAAAGTAAAATGCTGCACGCCCTGGCGGGCAAATAAAAAAAAAAGACAAATTTCCACAGTCACATACATTCGTCACCGGAGAGAATTTAAAAAAAAAAAGAAAAGAGAAAAAAATGGGGTGAAGAGACAGAAAAGCACAAAAAACAAGATTCAAATCTATACTCTTCTGCAGCAGCTCCCAATCTTATTCCCTTGTACATTTTTCAGTCCTCTGTCAGTGACATTGCCTCAGTGCAGTATCTCATTCCCTCTTCATCTTTTCCCCTCTTTATATTCATCTATTTTCTCCCCCCCATCCCTTCCCTTGCCTTCATAACCCTGATGAAAAAACAGGGGAGAGTGCTCTGAAGATATTCCAAGAGGGAGGGGAGGGGGGGGGGGGGGGGG
>JAOXYM010000018.1:9442116-9456258 GCA_028567055.1 Leptatherina wallacei
TGTTATGCTGCAAACAAGTGGAACAAACTCCCAGTAGAGATTAAACTTTCACCAAATGTAGAAACTTTTAAATCCAGCTTAAAAGCACTTTCAATTGCCTTGAACCTAAAAATGTGCTATACAAATAAACTTACCTTGCCTTGCCTCTTTGCAATTAAAACATAAGAGTATCTGTGGATTTAAAAAAAAAAGAAAAAAAAAGAAAAAGAAAATCTATAACAAGATTATTTTCTTTGTTCTTCACAAATATTTGAGATTTCTGGAGATCTCCATTAGTGATTAGACCCAAATGCTGACCTGCGGAGGTCGGGTTTCTTTAGGTTTCACAACTCTGAGGAACTCCACTCTAGTGGAAACTTTAGCAGAAAACATTGTACACAACAAATCAAAAAAAAAAAGCTTATTTTTTTCTTCTCCTACTGTTATTCCTCGACCCACACAACTTTAGATAATATCTGTGATATTTTTTTCACTTGTTGCTGCAGCATTAAAGAAAAGAAAAAAGCAGGTTGATGAATACAACACTGCCACAACAATATCACACCTGTTGTGTTTGGTTCACACAGCGATTAAAGCCGAGATATCAAAGAGGGAAAAGTATATTTTTGGATGTCTGAACTGGCATTCAACTGGAAAAACTGGAAGAAGAAAAATTCTCAACAGTAACAGCCGACACAATTTACCTAAGAGTTGATTAAATGTCTTTGGAAGCAGCGAAGCAGCTCCTATTATTTCTGATGGCATGGAGTGACCCAAGACTCCACTTCCCTCTTTTTTCCTCTGAGTCTGCCTCTTTTGACATCTGTAGTATTAATACTGCTTGTAGAACATTATTTTAAAGACATGGTAAAGTCGTACGTGTCGTTCCAGACTAACAGAAATACTCGAAAAATAATTATATTCTGAAATGCTTACATTTCTCTCATCTTTAGTTGGACCATTTGGTAAATCACCAATCCTTCCAGTGGTCACAATTGTGTTGCGGGTCGTGCGGTGAACTGCCCCTACTAATGGTCAAGAACAGGTGTCCAGTACGGAACACCAGTTAATAACACCATTGAGAACTCACATTGTAACATCCTCCATTACATATCGGCTCCATAAACTCTGAACTTCATTTAACACCACCTCAATGTGTTTTAATGACCAAGGTACTTTTTATCAGTCTGCTTTCCTGGTATAAAAGGCACCAGCAGAAACCAAAAACAAGCTATTTTTTCTTTTTTTTTTTGTTATGTGCAAAAAACGAAAAATGCATCTTGCGTTTTGTACATAAAAACCAAAAACCAGGAAACTGTTTATTATTTTGTTTTTTTGTTTTCCCCCATAAATGAAAATACCATTTTTAATTTTGTTTCATTGGTGGGCGGGAATTTGAAGCCCGCCAGTGCAGTGCCCTTCAAAATAAAGCTCCTGCTCAGGCAGGCATGGAGAAAAACTTTAATTTTGAGTTTAAAAAATATGTGTAATTAGTTTTAATAAAAGTAGCAAGGCAACACCTGCTGATAATTTTTAAAACCTATTTTGAGTGTGCCTCGCCACACTTGTCTTCTGTGTTTTGTAGCCGATTAATTTCTCTCTTACGCTCAATAGATAGCTTATTTCCATTTAAACCCTACAGGTGTCGGAAATTGGAATTTCTAATATCAGACTATCATACAATTTGTAAAAACATCAATTAGAGACATATTTTCTTGTCAAGGTAAAACCCATTAAAAAAGTACGGGTAGATCATTTTTATCTGATTTTTTTTTTTTTAGTCAACCAGTCAACCACGCTTAGTCAATGATGTGACTAAGCGTTAATCGCAAGCAGCAAGATTCAACGAGTTTTTCTCCCCAACTTCCAATGTATAGTGAATGCAGCATCATCTGAAGTTGAAGTGAGGCAGGGATACGGAGAAAGGATAACTTTGTAAAGTGATTAAACTGTACCCAACAAATAGCAGGATTGTGGGTTTTGGGGCGGAGTGAGGTGGAGTGTAGAAGAGTGGCAAGCTCCACCCCTTAAATCTGGTTTCAACAAACATCTAAATTCTTGAAAAAGGACTTGCGGTACTGTAGTCCTGTCATATACCTACCATAGAAACTTAGTTTAGAAAATTAAAAAGACAGTGTTTCTTATAAGTGATACAAATATGTTTTGCATCTTTTTTGAGCACACATTCATAGACGAATAATTCAAGTTGTAGTTTAAATCATGTCAGGATACACACACACATGTATCTAAAAAAAATGCAGCTTGTGTCTCTCCAACTGGGATTATAGATTTAAGTTTTGATTTTGCATGTTTTTCAACTCAACTAAATCAAGCTCCACTGATTACTTTTATAGCCAATTCATGGCACTAAAACAAGCAGTAAACACGTCTTATCACCTTAGAAGATTGACAAGGTAGTAAATGTAATCAAACAGTGAGCTATTTACAAATCAAGGAGACTGATGACCAAATTAGCAGTTTGGGGTTTCTGGCCATTGTACAATTCAAACATTCTTTTAAGCTCTGCTTGGCCTTGCGACCTCATTATGATCCTTGATATAACGCAAAATTCTCAATGAATCCCCCTAAAGAGCCACAGGCTGAAGGTTTGCAGTCTTCCAGTCTCAGATAAATGACCATGAAAGATGGCCAAAAAAACTTAAAGAACTAGAGACCATTTGGACAATTGTTAAAAATCCCCAGACATGAATCAAAAGTATTTTTTACAAGCTGTTATGGAGGTTATTGTACAGACCTTCACAGTACTCACAGCTTTGCATAGCATCCTTTCTTCTTTTATGGGGGGGGGGTACATTTTATGCTTTAAAATGAGAAAATAAACCTAACATCTAAAATCGACTTAATCTTGATTAATCTTTAATTAAAGCCTGTTTGAAATCAGGTCATTTTTAACTGATAAAACAGCCATTCACAGCAAACACTGATGTGACTGATTTATACTCAAACATATGTAAGTAGTTTATTTGAATAAGAACCTTTTTAATGAAAAACTAAGTTCACAAAACTGTCTTTCTACACTGTCCCTCCTGGAATATTTTTATCTGTATCAAATATGTAAAGCAGAGGCTGATTTGTCAGTGACAAGAATGGCCAGTTCTTCTTATTTTAGCTCATGAGATTGAAGAACATACCATACACAGAGACAGTAAGAAACCAACAAAAAGAAGTAGACTTCCTCAGATATATTTTTGTGTTTCTCTCAAGTGGGAAGGCATTGCCAGCTCTCCTTGATAATGCGGTCACTCACGCTGTGAGTGACACGTACTGTGTTGCTACAAGTCAGACCAAGGCTGCAATAGGGAGAGGACGAACAGAATGAACTGTAAGCAAGGTTAGAAGAGTGAACGTGACACTTCCCAGGTGAAATTCTGTTCCCCATAAATAAACAAAAAAAACTAACAGGGAAACATTTCATAACCAGTTCATGTCTCAAAAATTAAGACATGGGCTGGTTGTGGAAGTGGAGAAAACAAAATGCAGGTATTATGGAGTCAACCAGCCAACAGTCTACTTACAAAAGTGCTTTTTTTGGTTTGTTGGTAAACAACACGAGCCCTTAAATGTTTGAAATGAACATTTTAATTAATCATAAACGGCAATTTTCTGTTGATTTTATTTGGTCTTTATTTGTTCAGACAGGTCTTGTAACAGATCCTGCTTTTTGATATGTGATGTTTGTTATGTTTGTTATAATATGCAACACAATGGTTTGGGTACCCAAGAGATTTAAGTTAATCAGAATCTAAGAGCTGAACTAGCTCATTGATGTTATGGTTTATTCACATCATGGTTACAAAAAAAACAGGGCAATGTTTTTCAGGCAATGTTTTTCAGGCAATGTTTTTCAGGCGATGTTTTTCAGGCGATGATTTCAGGTGGACTTGGGGTTGGAAGACCCAGGTTCAAGTCCCTGGACTGGCAACGATGGGGAACCACCTTGGGCCCCAGAGCAAGGTCCTTAATTGCTAAGTTCTCCCTAGGTGCTGGAACATGGCAGCCCATTGTTTCTAGTGTAACATGTGATGGGTCAAAAGCAGAGGACGTGTATCATGTATTTCCTGGAGATATGTAAGGACAAACATAGATTCATTTTATTTTCACCTCTTATTAAGGGTGAAGGGTTCTTTATTTCAAAACTGACTGGAAAGGAGTTCCAGGGTTATAAACTGTTGTTTGGCCATTTACTCTTGAGTGTTGTTGACCTGTCCGACCATCCTGTTGCCACCGGTATCATTGCCATCAGATCCACCCATTTTTTGGGGGGTATCTTTTATTGATCTTGTAATAAATAGATATTCCTCCACATATGTTTGCATTTTTTTGTATTTCTACTTCTCCTTTAGCTTAAACAAGACATATTAAATTAGTTATTTAACCCTGTATATTTAGTTATAGCTTCTTTTCATAAATCCCAGAATATATTCACATATCATAAATGATTCCCCAAATATCAGAACAATAAATAGGAACATTTACATTTTCAGTATGATGGTGTGGTTGCAGCCGACAGTTTGCAGACTTGCAGGTCTTCATCTATCTGTTTGTAAAATGGCTGCATGCACATTTAAGGATTTGTTGTTTTTAAATACTTTAAAACGAACTTAGACCAAACAAAAGGTAAGCACCGACGTCTGAGACAGAAACAGGTGACAACACATCTAGAGCTGACCTTCATTCTTGTTTGCCAGCTTGTAAAATTTGTGCTGTTTTTGCATCATAAGAACTCTTCACTTCTTTTGAGAGCTTATCACAGTAAACAGTAGCCGAGTTCCCCCAAGATGGCGGGCATGCACATTCTCTATAAGCATGGAACTCCTCACAGAACTGAAGAAGCCTATTGGATGAGAGGCAAAATGATTTTAAGAGACAAAAAAGAACTCCAGTTGTCTTAGATTTGAGCTCTTAGGAAATGCAGTTAAATGTTATTTAAATATAGCCAACCCTTTTTTTAGGCTTCTTTTCTGTTAAGCACAGGGGTGGATCAATCATGCTTTAGATATGAGTTGTTTCAATATGACACTGGGAATATTGCCCTGGTTGTATGAAAAATGGATTAATAACATTAAGTGTAAGTACCCATAAAAAAAAGGGGGCTGCTTCTAAAACAAGATGAAATCCCAAAATTCCCCAACCTAGACATCACTAAAAAGAATCTTTTGGTAGACCTCAAAGAAAAGCGCATGTAAGATGATCTGAGAATCGTACAGAACTAGAAGCCTTTTGCTGGAAGAACAAAAGCTAACTGCCAAAGTACACATTTGATCCTTCAAAAAATATTCATAAGCTGCAATGCAGTACATTATATAGAGGATATTTTTCTAAATATTCATACAGAGGGTCCAATCTTCTTCTTTGGTGTCTTTTCCCTTGTTGTTATTTTTCCAATTTAGAATATTAAGAAAACTAAACATTTCTGATAATACTTATTAAACGTGAATCTTGCATTTGCTCATAAATTTACTGTAACAGACATTTCAAACAGGGTGTCCAAACGTTGTCATCGCACTGCAGTGTAAGGTTTTAGTTTATGGTTTGCGGTGAGATCAAACTACTTGCACAAACACGCAGACGACAACCATCAAAGCCTTATTCTATGGGGTCATTTGAGCCAGTAGGCCTTTGCAAGTATTCAGTAATTCAAAGTTGAGCTCCCATGAGGAGGCCTAAAGCAGTTGTGATACAGACGCAAATACATAGATTTGCTTTAAGCCCTCCAGAAGATCCCACCCTTACATCAGGGCAGAACGTGACACAACTGGGGCTGCTTCATTTTATTAAAAACGTTGACATTTTAAAATTTCTGTTTTAAAAAAACTTACAGAATGCAAAAGGAAAAAAAAATATAGCCAAAAATATTCATCAGTTTAGAGTGGAAAGGGTTGATAGAGCTCTATCCCCAATTCAGGCTTGAGCAGCACACACAGTCCGGTGGAAAATGAAAGAGAATTATTTGCCTCAGTCTTATCAAATAAAACCACTTACCCTGCGATAATTTCTCAGCCTGTGAGTGATTACACACTAAGCAAACACACTCAGACAATTCTCCTGAAATCAATTCAGGAGAAAAAAAAAGGCCATTAATCACGAAGCAGCAACCACTTTTCTTATAAACTGTCTGATGTTTTAATATCTGTGTGTCCATTAACATCTTTATTCCAATGTAAAATGCGTTTATATCTGACAACAAAGAAAGCCAGAGCTATTCAAATTACTGGAATGCATATTCTTTTGTAATGTTTTTGCTTTTAAAGTGAGCATTTTTCTGAGGGCCTGAAATTAAAAAAGGCAAGTACAATGCATATATCTAAAGTACACTTTAAGTCTCAGAGAGAGAGAGAGAGAGAGAGAGAGAGAGAAAACAGCCTTAAGTAGATGCTAATTTTCATTTATTTATTTTTACATCTGAGCCAAATGGGATCTGGAAAATTGCTCAGTTGTAAGGTTCAGTGATTTATATCATATTATCCAAGTACTGTTTCCTCACAAAGACTGCTGAATCAAGACTTTATTTCAGTCACTGCTGAGTCCTTTCCCATTCCAGCCCGATATAGATGCTTCAACTGGACAGTCTGGGACGTTTCTGCAGTACCGCAGAATTAGATAGGGTTGCACCTGAGACTCGTTGCTGGTCTTGATGAGGTATAGACTTAACAGGTAATCTCAGAGACAATAATTGAAGGGCTTCATGGCAGGACTGCTCAGCAATCTATACCAAGCCAAGAAGGCATACAGGCCCAACCTATTTGCTAGGCTACCATTCTACAGGTGAGGGAGAGTTTATAAAATTGCCATGAATCAAGTGACTGAAAAAAAATGTTGCCTGTATTCTGGTAAGACTGGTAAGTTCCTATATTATTTCAAGTTACTATAGCAAATACCTAAGTATTCATAGGCTCCTAGATAAATTAGAATTAAAACATGGTTTAATTGCTAGATAACAATGAAAACTAGCTAACAGTGTATTATCAACAGGAAAAGGGGTGTTACAGATTTGTTGGGTTTGTAGGTTGCCATAGTAAAATTGCTGTCCTTCATCATTTTACACTTACATTATTGTCATGTACTGTAGGTGTAATCACCAATTGCTACAGTTATGTTTTCATATATTTGTTGCCTATGTTGTTACTCCTTACTGTCATGCTGTCTTCCTATAGGTGCTCCTGATAATTGTCTGCTTTGCCTTCTTATCAAGTCTGTAAGATGTTTTCTGTCAAGTTTCTCTCTAAGTGAAGCAGCGGGTTTTCTGGCTTTTCTGTTTCGGTTGTACATTTGTCACTGTTGCTTTATACCTGTTGTATTTCTGTCTCCTTCTTTTCTCTTCATTCTCTCCCGCTCTCTCTCCCGCTCTCATATTCCCCTGGCCCTCATTTCCATCTATCAGCGCCAACATTAACATGTAACTTAGCAAAAGCCAAAGTAAAGATCAATAGCAACTTAAGTACCAAGAGGAGCCTTACATCCACAAAGCTTAATTTCCGTTCTGTCTATTAAGCTCCCCCTGGCACAGCAAATCTGTTGGGCACAGCAAGGCAGCCAAATCATCATTCTGCTTGATGTGATGCTGGAAAGGTCAGGGTTAAAAAAACTAAAATGAAACACCTTTCCTTAATGCTTTAACACTATGGGATGTTATTGGTAGTAATAGGTTCAACAACTTGCAAATATTGGAAAAATGCAGCAGGTAGCAAAAAAAAATTGAGGTCAAATGTTTTCTTAGTCATTTCCTTTCCTGTAAGTGTAATATATAATAACTGCCAGAATTCCCAAACTATGATAGTAAGCACATAGCTATTACACACTATACGCACATATGGAAGTACCTAAATTTGAATGTGTAACTAAGTAAATCCACCCAGAAATAGGGACCACACAAAACTTTAGCAATTTGTTGTTGAGATGTTCCAGCTTACCATGTTATTATGCTATAATCTGCTTTAAATACATAGGCAAATTAGCTGCTTCTAATATAGACATCAAATTTGGTTAGATTTAGGAATCAACAGAGTGATTATGATTCGTAGTGATGGGGAAAAAGGTGTCTTTACCAAGTGTTGGAAAAGTCCAACCTATTCTTGTCAGCACTTCTTGCCCAACATCACAAGTGACATTTTTTTTTGTAAGCATACTCCCAAAAGTAAAAAGACTATTCTAAAGTCAAACTCTTTATCAAATTTTAGAACAATCCTGTCAGTACTTCTTGGATAAAAGTGTTTGATTCAGCATGATACAAAACATTGCCCCAAGAGAGACAGAGCACTACCCTACTTAAAGAGTTTTCCCTGTTTTGATGAAAAAGTATAAAATCAGCCTTTGACTGCATTCTGACATAAGGAGAAACAGTGAGAGAGATCTTTATAGTTAGTAACAGAGCTGTAATGGAAGATCACTAAATATTACAAATGTTCGTACATACAAAAGCTGTGACAATGACATGTTTTTGGTTATTGTGACTTGGAGGAAAAGGAGGAGAAGGTCATGCTTAAAAGAGAAAGAGAGAGAGAGAGAGATAATTGGTGTATTATGTTAATGGGGATGGTACTAACCGGGACACACCGCTATGTTGCAGAGTTTGGTCTGAATCTCGGGCCGTCCACAAGCCACAGCCCCGCTTCCATCCATACACATCCTGGCTCGCGTCCTGGAGCCCCGCCCACAGGTCACAGAGCACAAACTCCATGTTGACCACTCCTCCCACTGCCCATGCACTGCAGACACCCATAAACATGACGCACGGACACACACACACAACATGGGGATGAGGAATGAGAGAGGAAGGGAGGGGAGAGGATGGAGCAACCCATAGCATGCAGGAAGGTTAGAAAATGAGAAAGATGTTAGATTTTATGAGTATGACATCATTCCTTAAAATACACGAGGTGACCTTCTGAACTCCAGAGTACCTTCCAGTTACAAAAGGGGGAAAAAAGCACACAGAGCATGAGACTGCACTTACATGATTTTACATGACAGAGAATGAAGTTTAGGAATGGACGTTGATATTTTGAATTCATGCACTTATGCAGCTCAAATTAAGACAAGGGAATAAATGTTGAAAATTTGCCTCTGAAATAATAACCTTCAGTTACTCAAACATTAAAATGCACCTCCTCATTTTTTTTTCCTTTTTTTTGTATCCCATTTTAGCAACAGATGAAGTTGAAATAAATAGAAACAGAATAAATGAGAACTGGGGTGAACTTTGTAGATAAGGAACCTCAGATGCTGCTCAACTGAGCGACAGTTCTTGCGGGAAATTATCTTCTTGATCCACGTTTCTGGCAGATTCTGCCATGTAAGTGTAGAGAAACACACACACACACACACACATACACACACACACACACACACTTTCAAGCTCACATTCAAAGTAATAATTGCTAAAATCATTTGAGGATGGCTTCCCATAATTATGGAGAATAATGGTGAAAATGCTGGTATTAATGGGTAAAGAATGCAAAGAATAATGAAAAAAAATGGATGACAGAACTGATTAATGAATGTGATAAAAGGGACAGAATAAGAACATTAAAAAGTGAAGATATGAGACATTGGAAAAACATAAAACCATTGGCTCATAAAGTTTGAACAGCTATAGAAGAAAAGAAAAAAACTGAAGGCACAAAAATGAGGAGGATGTTTTGAAATATTCAGCAAGAGACCAGAGGATGCTGAACTGTGCTGAGAAGGGGTGGAAGAAAGAGAGAGGAGCAGGATTGGAGAAATGTTTGAGAGGGAGTTAGTGAGACAGAAAGCAGGATATAGAGAGGGGGAGGGCCAGAGGGAGGGAGGGAGGGAGCGAGAGAAAGTTAGAGACAGGAGGATGGAGATTGCTGGTTCTGTGTTGAGCAAAGCTAAATAAATCATGGCAATAAATAATTAAATCTACTCTGTGAAGAAAGGCTCAGAGGAGTGGCAGTGGAAGGCGGAGACAGGGAGAGGACGTATTAAAAAGTGTGGAGATATGAAGAGCCAGTAAATAGTGAGATGTCCTTAAATTCAGAAAAAACATCAGTGTATCTCTGTGCTGTGGTACCTAAAAACTCTATGTTGGAGGGGTTGTATATGGCTTTGGAAAGTATTTGAGTTTCTCTTATTATACATTTAATAACATCCTTTTAAAGTTATTTCATTTTGTGGGAGGGAGGAACTGAAGCCGCTTCCACTAGTGTGTTAAATATTCCTTCTCTCGTGTGTTTGAACATGAGCTTGGAGCATGATCTATGCCCAGAGTTAGAAGGCTGCATTTAATTTATCTGTTGAAAGCAGAAAGTTTTAGCCTGCCATTGCGACGCTAATAAACAAGCACAGGTCTGGAAACTCTCGACTAATTTAGTTTCCAATGGGCTTTATCAGCCTCAAGAAATGGAAAAATACAAGTAAACAAACCACAGCATGTCTTTTCTTCTGAATCTTTTAACTACCCAGTTTCTCCAAGAATGTATATACCAAAGTCAGTCCAAGAGTTACACATCCCTGGCAGCTATCTTGCTGCCGGGGATGTGAAATTTGTTGTAAAAAGGGATTCAACGGTGCTTCCTTTTTGATTGTTAAATCAAACTTGTCTGTCAAGTGGATCCGCAGGCCAGACACGCATGAAAAATGTGACGTGGATAATATGAAACGGTAGATAGAGTGCTCTTGTTTACTCAGATCAAAGACGGTGAAGAAGAAGAAATAGAAACATGTCACATCTGCCATCTATAATCACCACCAAGGATTGTGCATGACACTTTCCCAGTGTTCTGCGTGAAAGTGGAAGTAAACTATTTTCTACCACATGCAACATTGCGGTGGAACACAAAGGAACTCAATAAAGTCTGAAACACGAGACAAGACAAATCACCATGAAGGAGTCTGTAACGTCCTGATCTGCTGCAAATGCTGAAAGAATCAGATATTCATTTATTTACTTTTGCATGCATGTTCGCAGTTTCAGCAATAAGTTGCAACTTCAAGAGTACTCTGTCGAATGGTGAAATACCGTCCCATCATGCTTATTTCAATAATTCATTTCGAAATATCAGAACTTTAATTTAAATTGATAAAACATATTATAATAGATCATATTTTTAATAAATTATTTGTCAGGATGCAAGAAGAGGCTTTTTTATTTTGTATATTTACTGATGCTAAAATACTGAATGAGACAATAACCCTGAGTTATGTCTAAGGTATAAGACATGGTATAATTACTTTCATGGAAACCATGTTTTTAAGAGATATTTTTAAGTCAACAGTTTTATTGCCTATGTGTTGATGTGAATTTTTTTGGTTGATATCAGCTTTTTGATTTTCTTGTAGTACTTTGAGATTGTCCTTCAAGTGCTTAGGGATTTTGGGCCCCATGAAAAGAAACTGAAGTGGACCCCCCCTTGTATATGTATTTTTCCCCACAAATATAATGCCATCACCTGTGAGTCTACAGATTTGGAGATAAATTAGACTTGCAATTGTTTTGAAAATGTTGATACTGTTTTACATAAAATTAGCTATTCTAAATTATATTTTTGACCGTTATCCACATGTTTAAAAAGAAAAACAGTTACAGTTACTTGGTAGGGGAAGCACTAGAAATACAATGAAGTTCACTTAGATTCAGTTAAGTGCTGCAAGACTGATACTATTTATTCGAAAACCCATTTCTGTCATGTTTCTAAGTCTCTTTGCTGTCTCATTTAGTCCACCCCCCTCATCTGAATCTCTTTCAACATCTCCAGCTTGATTTTCAATGTTCTCACTCTCTGCCGTCTCTCTGTGTCTTCCTACACTCTCTCTTAGTGAATCCTCATCATCTGAATCTGTACCCTCTTCCATCTCTTCCTCCATTTCCACTCTCCTCTCTGACAAACTTGAAGATGATCCAGGACCTGGCATACAGAATTATATAGTATCTCCAATGATTTGATGTATTTTGTAATTACATCATAATCATTATTTCCAGTGGCCTTCCCACTATTTTGTTTTACTTAAAGATGCTTTCAGTAATTTCACCAAAAATGTCAAGGGAAATTGATTTGACTACCAAAACTCTACGTCGCTGTCTGCCTCATGTAGCAACACATGCAAGTCTAATTTATCTCCAAATCTGTAGTCACAGGTTCATTACAGCATTAGATTTGTGGGGAAAAATACATATACAATACTATATGGTTGCTGCTATTTAATCTTCTTATATCTAGAAAATGTAAATATTTCACCCAGTCTGCATGCACTAGAATGTTCTCTGTTCCTATAGCAGGAGGAGGTGTCCCACACTACTGACCTAACATTTCAGTGATAGCTAAGGATTTTTTATTCATTCAAATTGTTCTGAAATAAGTACAGGCTAGATACTTTATTATAATTATTATTTCAGAGTGATTTCTTTTTTTATATTACTATTTTTTCTCCACAATAATCAATTAGTTCAACACTCAGCTGCTCACTTCCTTCCTCGGGGGCTACTTGGACTTTTTCAGGTGGGGGCTGCCAGACGTCTGCTTCCGCTGCACTTGCTCTGTTCGGAACCTTAGCAGAGCAGCTAAATGTTTGCCTGCATAGATTATTTGACCAAGACAACAGTGAAATTAATAAATCCAGAGTTTCCTTCAGAAAAATGAGCTAATATGGGGAGAAAAGTGAGCTAGCGTATATGAACAAAGTTTAGAAGAGACAACAGGTTAATGTTCCACAACTTTCCACCTTGCTTTTGAAAGAACTGGGTGACAAACTGTCGACCCCTCTGTTTTCTCTCCAGTCTCAGCTTTTTTTTCTTTTCTTTTTAAACTTCCCGATTTTTGAGGCACCCTGTCGTCTCAATATGAGCATCCACTCTCTGTCTGTCTGTAGCACTGAGCTCTGCAGCTGATGGACCAGATGGACTGAACCATTTAACGGAAACATAGAGGGGGGTTCGTTCAGATACTGTATGTTTCCAAAACAAAGAAACTCAGGCTGTGTCCAAATGTCCACCCCCTTACCCCTCATTCACTACACAGGGCTGCACAACATAGGACACAAAATAAGGCACTCATACTGTTGGTGATTCGGACACGAAGCTGACTACTTTCCCCCCGCCGCAGATCAAGTGACTACCAGCTGTCACCACGGCAACCCCGACGCTGTGAATATGTCATTCCCAATCAAACCTAAACTCTTATGTGAAAATATACTATTTACTTATATTGTGTTTTATTCTTTCTTTGTTGCAGATCTATTCATATATAATGAATGGTCTCTAGCTTATTTTAACCTGCTTTGATGTTTGTGATACCCGTCACTTGATACAACATATTCCATCAGCAAAAGGGTGCCATTTTCAAATTTTAGCATCTTCTTACTTACACAAATTGAACTTATAGTCATAAAAATAAGAAAACAACGGCAGATAAGAAGTAGGATGGGGAGAATTACGCTTGTTGCATTAGCAAGACATCACGTTAGCTCCTGCCCACAATGCATTGTGGTCTATGGTCTGGTGACCATCGATGCTCACTACTTTTCAAGATGCATTGTTTTGAGTGCAGTACTTTTTTCTCTCTGGACATTCAAAAATGGCGTGACCCCATACACAGGGCACTAGGGAATAGGAGGCACATTCGGACACAGCCTTAGTGAACTCCTTACTTGAACTCTTCCACAATTTTTGTCTTCTGTTCACACATCAGTTCCACATACCTATCTATTTCATGTGAGAAAATTTAAGGTTCATATATATATATATATATAAAAAACATACTGTATAATATATAAATATATGAATGAGCAATAGGGAAATAACAGGAACCAAAGCTGTTTCTCTTTACAGTGGATTAAGATAAACATCTTATTATTTTCAGTTTAGTTAGACATCTTAAGGAAGTCTGCGGGGGCTGACTTTCTTTCAGAGCCTCACATGGCCATTTTCCCCTCTTGTGTATATATAAAAACTGCATAAGAACTGAATTTAAAACAGCTGCTACAACCCAGTTTTGAGCTGTAATTTTAAAGTGGTGCTCTATCAATATCAATCTTTTTTATTATTTCTTCAGGACTGATGTCTCCACAGGATTTAGAAAAGCTTGTCCATGCATTTATCTTTAGTAGGCTAGACTACTGTAACGCTGTCCTTACAAGTCTCCCTAAAAAGTCCATCAGACAGCTGCAGTTAGTCCAGAATGCTGC
>JAOXYM010000018.1:9456358-9472460 GCA_028567055.1 Leptatherina wallacei
TATTCATTTTTGTTGTTTATTTGTTTTTAATTCTTCTCAATGCTTTCTGCACCCCGCTGTAATGTTTCTAATGTTTGCGTGTAAAGCACCTTGAATTGTCCTGTACATGAAATGCGCTATACAAATAAACTTGCCTTGCCTTGCCTTGCCTTCAACATAAACCATTTTAGGGCTTTTGGGCATTAGAACCGTAACATTCTCTGACACACTAACAGTGTTGCAGGTGTGTGACTTAAAAAAAGTCATTAATTTAAAAATTAAGACCACAGGATTGGATATAAGACATAATTTCTCTGAACTGAATCTCCATCTCTCAAACTGCATCTGAAGGCTGGCGTGAAAGCCGACTTAACCTTCAAATTGAAGCTTAAAGCAGGTCTTGTCAAAGATGCACTAAAAGACAAAAATATTTAGAAAAAAAGCTAAAGAAAACCTAAAAAAGCCATCCTCACATTTAGAATTATAGCTTTACTCAACCACTTGAGCTGTTTACAGTTTTTTCCCATCAAAATATATTTTTAACCTTAAAAACAAGAGCTCGGGGGAGTTACATTAAATATGCAATCATTCTTTGCCCCACTAACTAAATAAAAAAAAAAAAACAGCAGGTTGTGATCAGCTGTGCACATTGACAGGAGATATATTAGCACCAGGGTGCAGTCGTGGAGGGATGTGAAAAAGAGCATGTTGAGATCAAAGAGAAAAAAAACTACTAAAAAGCAAAATGACCACTGCTGATCAAGAAAAAGAGCAACAGGTCTCATTAATCTAGGTCTCATTATGCCCGGTCTAAAAAAACAAAAAGAAAGAAAGAAAAAAACAAAGACCAGTTCATGAAGTGAGAGATTGCTTTGTTTTGTGAGCTGGATTTCTAAAGAAAATGCATGCAAGTTGAAAATAAAGAAACTACATGCACAAACACAAAGTCTCCAGACTACACATTCACACAAGAAGCAGAATTAACCCATGTTTAAAGAGAATGCATGTCTTTTAAATGAGTTTTATCAAATGCACTGTGTGTGTGTACGTGTGTGTTGTATAAATAAATCTGTTTTTAATTAGTCATTTCTACCATATACACACATGCTGTAATAGGAAACATGCATCATATTGATCCAGAAGATTAATTACCTGCAATTTCATCTGTCAGACAACAACATGGCTATGATATTTTTTTTTAAGTATTGGAGTCTAAGTGCATAAATATAAGTGTGTGTGCTAGCTTAATGAATCTACCATGAGTTTATTGCTGCATCCTTGGATTCACCCGCGATCTCCTGCTTGAATGATTACTGAGAGTGTGGTGGTAAACCGTTTAACTTTGCACTGACCCACACAGATTGTTTTCATGATACACCCCAATTCCACCCCATGTTTTAAATGTCACTGAATGTATGGTAAATGAGCAGAAGCCTCACAGAACACGAGTATTGGAACTACTCCACATTGTATGCGTTGGGGAATCCAAGCTTTACACTTTACTACATACAGTAGACCTATACTTGTTGGACTGGTTACTGAGTAGTTTTGGCGAAGGTTTGAGACCATTATTCTTCACTATCAGTTTATTTTCTGCATAATATTAATTGAGGAATTTAGTACATAAAAAGAAGAGAGGAAATATGTTGATTTAGGTCCATACAAACACAAGTGAGTCAAAGAAAGAAATAACTCTGCAAGAGACTGAGTGTATGTACTCAGTCTGTGTGCTTTGCTTATTCCTAAATGCCAGTAAACACTAAAGGATGTTGGTTAAAATTATTTCACTTGCTAATTTTAAACAGAAGGATGGTCATCTTTTTTTGAACAGCAGGCTTGAAAGGCTGCACTCATGCCGGCAACGCACGCTGTGACCGTGTATGCAAAATTCAGTTTTCTATTCAAACTGAAAGATACATTTTTGAAAGTTTTCTTTTATGCCTAGCACTTTGTTCGTCTTGAATGGTGCCTGCCGATTAAATGAGTATTATTACTTGTTGACAGCCCCATTATGGGACTAATAGGAGACCTTTTACCACCTCCAAGAAGCTAAGTGAGCCACAATCCCCTGGTGACAATAAGAATAGTGGAAAAAGAGATGCTAATCAGCTGAAAGACCTTCTCCAGGGGACTTGAGATAAAGTCCTGCATCAGACCATAACTGACCCCTTGAGGTCTGTCTTTGTTTCATTTTCATGCTAGAGTTTCTGTTTTCTGCCTTTTTAGGTTCAGATTGACCACTTTCAACAAGACTGCTCATCATTATTTGGATTCCACTCATCAGGTTTTTGGCCACAAAACTTGCTTCGTTTTAGGTTTAAAAAATGACTTAGTTAGGATTAGGGAAAGATGTGTTTGGGGTCACATGACTGCCCTTTTCATAAAGACACGCAGCAGCATTTTACATGCACTTACATGTGTAATTTGGGTTTCTTTCTGTTAACCAGAGATAAAAATAGGATGTTATTAGACTAACAAGCTTGCATTGAGGTAGAGAAAGTCACCCACTTGCCTTATTTATGGCACAAGGTGCCCATTTAATCCATTTAGTGGGGTGCCTAGATTTTAAGCTGATGGACTGTGGTGTTTAAAGCATATTAAATGTTGACTTTAAGTCTTAAATAGCAATTTTAGCAACTTAATTCAACATCTAATTTACTTTGGTCTTGATGGTGCATGTCTGTGCACGTGTCTTCCTCCGTGCATGGCATCATATATTTGTTTATGACTCCCCATCAGAACAAACAGGCATGCAGCAAACTATTAAAAAGATTAACAAATCAAGCAAGCGTGTAGATTCTACCCTGTTTTTTACTTAAGAAAAAAAAAGTCAATCACAAGTTCATTAAAAGACTTTTATGTCTCTTTCTACCACCCCCACAATCCTAGTCTACTTAAATTTGGTGTGATCACATTCAGGCATTCCCTTGAGTTCCCCTAAACCCCTCTAGAACCACGTCAGAAAACATCAGAGGAGTGGAGGGTGAAATGAAATAATAAATGGAACATAACACAGCAACCAATATCCCATCAAAGGAGCGGCTGAGGATATTAATATCGACACGGAATGGAAAATGAGGCGCTTAGACATACAAATCGGCTGGCACATTTGCATAAAGACAAGATTAGCATATGCACTGACAGGGAATGAAAATGTTCCTCTTGCTTTTTTTTTTGTTGCTTTTTTTTATTCATTTAGTTTTTCTTGAGAGGACTGGTGGAATCAGTAAACACTCTCAACTCAAAAACTCTGAAAAAGTGCAGAAATACATTTTGGAGAACACAAACTTACTTACATACCAAAATATATTAAATATATTCTTGAAATAACTAGCAATGCCAAAACAGTATCAAAATAACAAAAAACACATGCACACATACACAAACATGTGTACAGTCTTTACCGTTGGATACAAAACACTTGTGAGGGGATTCATGCAAAATATGTAGCACAGTACATATCCACAGGGTACAGTACAGATGGACATGTTTAGTCTGCTTTTATTAAGCACAGTATAGTAAACTTAATGGAGAACAGCGATCCCACAAAAAATAAGAAAAAATGTTTTCTAATCTAACCCTTGTTCAACAATGAAACGCTCTACTATGAGGTCATAGGCTCAAAGTTGCTTGCATTCCTGTTCCTATGTGCTTATATTTGTATGAATGTGAATGGTGAATCAGGAAAGCCTATTTAAGCCCTGTCTCATCTAATGAGTGTTAAGCAGCCTCTGGAAGGCACTGTTAAATAATGTAGAACTGCAGACCTAGTAGCTAGAACCCAATGACTACACTCTATGTTGTGACACTGACATAACAACATTAGCAGTTGCCCCAGCTTGATGGGCACATCCCTCCATCATTTACTAGGCTGGTTATACTACTGTTTATAGAGGACACCAGTCCCATATCCCTGTGATCCAATCTCTTACCTGTCATTTGGGTTCAGAGAGGTTAACCCAGAACTTTTCCTGTTAGCCTGAGAGAAAGGCCTTATTATCTCCCCATCAGACAGGTGAGGGACATTTTTGTTCTTGTTTTTGTTTCTTTTTATGTTCTCAGAAGACAGGGCTGCTGTCAGTTAGCTTGACATTACATTTACCTTGACTGTCTTGATTCCAGAGGGTGTTCACTGGGGCTTATATCCTAAATTACATTGCCCCTCCTACAATGAAATAGTGATTACCAGTAATATATTTTGTAAAATAGCAATCTCACACTGGATAAGGAGCTTGGACAATATTTTGAAGCTAGCAAACATCTTATAGGTCCAGATTTACCAAACTGGGGAATTAGCACCTGGTTGGAAATCAGTAAGTTTACCAACAAGTCCAGTTCCCTGCATATGGTTTCAAACTAAAAGTGATGTACAAACACAGACAAAAAGCACAACCAGTCATTTCAGTACGGACAAAAGCATCCAGCTAGAAGAGGCACAGAATAAAAAAACAACCTGACTTGTTGATAATCAGGATAAATCATCAAGAACATGCCACATCTTCTTTCTTGTTGCCTCAACACAGGCACTTTTTGCCTCAGGTCTTTTTTTTTTTTAAAAACAAAACATCACAAATGTCATAAGACTTCAGTCTTCAATGTAGCTACATTAATGTCTTTTCATATTTTAGAGTTGAAGTTTTGACAGCACATGCAAGTGATAAAGAGTCTTTAGAACCTAACAGCTAAAGAGCAAAACATAAGAAAAAACATTTCTCCAAACCGAACTGATCAAATAATGTAGCAGATATTGTTATAGAAAACAAAGATGTGGGAATATAAATCTGTTGTTGCATCACTGTCTCTTTCCTGTCTTATAATGTTACATTCCTCTGCAGTCTTATAACACTAAGTAGAACATGTGGACAATGACATCCCAGCTACATGTTATGGCACACCAATTAGGGCAGAACAAATAGGCTAAAGAGCTTCAAAATAATTTGTTTCAGTGGGTATTGCATTTCTCCTTCTAGTTAGACATTCCAGATAATCTTAGATGTCTTCCAGTCTGGTGCAAAAGTTCAGACATGCTTTGGTTATAAATAAGGACACAATTACCTTTCAATTGCAAATGCAAAGGTATGTTAATCATTTTATTCTTTAAAATACTTTTCTTTCACAATTTTCTTCTCAGTAAAAGGAATTCTCACGTAGAACAGGGCCAGGGGCAAAAATCACTACATCCATGCCTTCCAGGTACTAAACTAACATAGTTGTAAATGAAGACGCACATTTTTATTTCTTATTCTTTTTTTTTAAAGGTAGAAAGGGGGAAGAAAATTGGGACCTACAGATCTTTATGTCTTATCCTTTCTCTCATCACAGATTGGACCGAAACGCTGCATCTGCCACATAGTAACATTAAAACTAAATCTATCTGTGCTGCCTTGTCAAATGTCATCACTCAATCACATTTCTTCTCCTGCACGACGCCCACTGTGGGTAACAGGTTACTGTTCCGTTTGTACTACTTTTGTAAGAATTTTTTGACCACAATCTCTTCCTTAAGAAATAAAATCTGACATTAATAGCAGAGCATAAAAATTTCCAAGGGGATCAGAATAAAAAATGACAAATAGCCTATGTTAGAGGCAAGGACTTGTACACGCTAGACCCAGCAATGACCATAGATTTGACTGTATTTTTTTCTGTTTTTTGTTTTGTTTTGTTTTTTTAATCAAGAACGCAACCCCCCCCCCCCATCTATGGAGATCAGGAGCATACACCATTTCACCTCCATTGCAATCAGGCCAATCAAACAAGTGGCGAACAGAAAGCACTTCATCGTTTCATCTAGTAAAGGCCTGGACTGGCAATCAAAGCATAGCAGATCTGGCATTATGCAGAATAAGTACCCTCAGTGACTTGATTTTGTTATTGCTGTGTGCACTAAAGCAAAAAGGGGAAGAAAAAAAAACAAAACAGGTATGGTTAACTGCACTCAGCTTGATTGGTAGAGCAAGTATTTTTACATGACTGGTTAAATATAATTTGGAGCTTTCATTGCATCTAAAATGAGACCGATTACACAAAAGGTAAAGCTAAAAAAAAGAAAAAGTAGTATCTTTGTTTAAGTGTTTTATTATAGTTGTCTCCATAAATTAATGTATATTCAGGCATTTATCTGTTTATAATTTTCTAATAGATCCATTTCCAACTCATATTTTGTCTGGAAACATAAGTAATCAGAGTGACACATATAAACAAGGAAAAGGAAATGAGAAAAATGCTTAAGGTGAAAGAGCTGATGAGAGCTAAATATAGACGCCAGGAAGAATGAACTTCAGACATGTGGCAGGTCTAATAGACTTACTGACACCAAACTCGGGTGTCAGCCTTTATCTCTCTCTGATGGACAGCAGCAGAGAATGCTGAATGCTACACCATATTTAAATATGTTGGATGTGTGCACCCACCTACTTTATTCAAAAATGATGGAGCATTCACACTGTAATTATTATCTTCTTAAGTTTATGCTGCAAGTTGTCAAGTCAGGTCTCAATCTCACCATTTAACAAAACAATTGGATAGACATATCACCGACCAGTAAGTTCCACTGAATGGGATGCATCGATCAAAAGCAGCCAATGGACAATTTGTCCAACATACCTGAGCTTATGATTCCAGGTTCGCCTGGGCAGGAAGCGGTGTTGTTGCACATGCGTGTTTCCCGCAGGGCACCACTGCACAGCGTCCCATAAGGAGAAGAAACACATGATCGGGTCCTCACTTGCCAGCCTTGTCCACATGTGAGAGAACATACACTCCACTGTGACCATTCCTCTGCTGCAGGGTCACCTGAGGAGCAGGATGGACAAGGTGAGAAAAAAATAGTTTGTTATATTTTTAATGGTCCCAGGGGTAAGGTAGGTGTATGAATCCAATGTCTCCAATGTTTCCTTCAGGTAGACCAAAAAGAGTAGCCTATAGGTTTCTGAAAATACACAAGTCTTTCATAATTATTACAAAGATGTTTCCCAAGCATGTTCATATATTTGAATGGGGCTGAATTTACTATTGTATCATAGTTATAGTTATATCAGTAGATATTGGCTACATTTTGCATTAACTTCAGGGTTTTCCCCACAGTAGGCTTTAACCAAAGGTATTGAGAAAGCCAATATAGATTATTTCTAAATGAGTTCATTAACTGTTTATCAACTCATAACCAACAACAACAAGAACAAAAGAAAACCCCCATCAATCTAAAAATGAAGTCTTTATCTCCCAACAGTCCCACAGCTGCAATATTTCACTCATGAGGCTTAAGCATAGTTGTCTTTACTGGGTCTGAACACGAAGTCAGCACATATGGGATCACAGTTTTACTATGCAGAACTTGGCTGTTCTGGACTCTCCCAGTGGTTTTGACAGTATTATTTAATTGCAGTTTTACTATCTAACAACAGGCCATTGAGTTTTTTCCGTTGTTTAACTGCAGTGGTAAACAGCAGGATAAACTCAGCTTCCTCTTGCTCCAGCATGTTGTAGAAATAATGGAGCTGGAGGCGGCTGATCTGCGAAAATGAAGCTGTAAAAGCAACAGCTCGGTGCATGAAGACACATGGGCAAGATTATAAAGAGGACTACCTAACAAGTACGTGGGAAGAACAAAGTGATATTACTATATGCAATGTGTTTCTTAAGCTGAAAAGCATCTGGAGCTGGGAAGTTAAAACATGGTTGCTAGGATATTTGCTGGTGTTTCTAACAAACTGCCATAAACAAATGAAGCCATTTAGAAAAATGTTCCTTTCATGATAGGCTATTATAAATGAATGGTCATATTCATGACGTGAAAATAATCGCATGAAGTGAAAGTTACGAGTGTCTCAATGTCTCTTGCTCCCCACCACCATACACAAATACCTTTAAAGTACCTTTATTCACTTTTGTTGTTTACTTTTGTTTTAAATTTTCTTAATGCTTTCTGCACCCGCTGTGATGTTTCTAATGTTTGTATTTAAAGCACCTTGAATTGTCCTGTCACTCAATAGCAGGAGCGGAGTCCCAGCTAGCTTTTTGCCATCCAACGTGGCGGTCCAACAAACAATATAATGTCACTGAGAATGGTGGGTGTGTGTGTGTATATAGTTGAATTATCTAAACCCTACAGTCTTCTATATCAAAGTGATATAGAGCGACCACCAGTGTTGCACTTTAATTAAGTTCTATTTGAACCAGCTTTGTTCAATAGGCTTTAATTCAAGCATTAATTTGGGCACGCCAATAGACATTTTTGTTCATCACTTGGTCTGAAATAACAGTAATATGTATACTTCTGTCAAGGAAGGCATACAAACTATGCTTAATGTTGTGCATAATAATCCCCTAAGACCAGAAAAAAGCCTAAAGGCTTTGATGTTGTATTCAAATATATATGAAAGCCATTTGAATATGGGCAATAAATGATCTGTGGAGGTTATTAATGCATTTAAGCCTCTTAAAATAAATACTGCAGATCTTGATTGAACATAAAAGACATGCAGGGGAATGTGTTTTAATGTGATGTTGAAAATATTAATGGAATTATGGGAACACATCTGATATCATTACTGAGACTGTCTCCTGCATGTAAGCACCCATACATGTTGTTCAGACACTGAGGCTGATTCTGAGCTCTCTAGGCAGCTGTAGAGAGCGTCCCATTGTTCCTACTCAGTTACGCCCTTGAAAACTACAAGTCAAGTCTTTCCAATTCTCTCTTTCTAAATTGTTTATGAGCTCCATGTCCTTTGACTGAGGCGTCATCACATGGCACAGAAGGAAATCAAATTAATTGCATGTCCGTTAATCGCATTACATCTTCATTAACATGCCGTGAGTCAGGGTTTAAGCTCATCACACACGCCTAGAGAAATGGAAGAATGGGGAGAAGCAAGAAAGGAGGGGGAGCAAAGTAGAAGGACAAGACAGAGCCAAGGGTTTCCCTCCTGGTGGGGCCTCCCGCCTCCACACTGTGCTGGCTGTGAATATGAAAACATGTGTGTTCGTTTGAGTGTTGGCAGTACTTTGTATTTGACCCATTCAAGTTTAGCTGAAACATGTATCTTTCTAGATGTAAATGTATGTTTCCTCTTCATGTGTATGTGTGACACCCACAATATGTCTAATATATCATATCATGAATAATTCAAACAGCCTTTTTTCCGATCCTATTAATTATGAAAGGTTTTAAAGTTGCAAACACTATTTCACATATCCTCACATATTCAAGCATGTGACTCATCAACGACTGCAGCTGCCCTGGGTTTCTTCAAGGCTTCACAAGGTTCAATTATTCATAAAGAACTCACTATTTTCAGCTACATACACAGCCTGTAGAGGTCAAGCTGTTCTCATTTGTTCCAGGAAGTGAACTCTGCGTCACACTCCCAACACTCACCTGTTTGTGCCTGAAACACACCTGGCTGGTCAGCTGATCGTGGTCTTTGGGTCTTCACCTTCAGATCATCATCATCATATGGGTCTGAAACACACAAGAAGGAGACATTTTTTACTCAATGATTCATTGTTTTGTTCTATAATACAGCTTAATATAACAAGAAGTGATGATTGAACCAGTTTATTTACTATATCATTGTCATGGCATACAGAAAAATACTTATAAGGCTTTTGCAAATATGTCTTCATCAGGATCTACATCAACTTTTTCCACATTAAGGGAGTAAAAAAAAAAAAAAGGCCAGTTTGAGTACATCCAAATCACGACTTGGCAAAATGAAAATACGAACGCCTACATTGCCTTGGCTTGCTCCTTTGTTGCAGAATATTTAAAGAACACACTGATACAGTTGAGCACACAACATGCAGAAGCAAATAACAGAATGTCAAATCTGTATAATCTCCGAAAATCGAAAGGATTCTTCATTTCGACAAGCTCATTAGCTCAGAGAGAAAACATGCAATGTACATAGTGGGCCGCTTTCTGGGGAAACTTTTGATTGAGCACAGAAAGCAAGGGATATACATTTTGGCAGGGTTTTAAAACTGTACAAATTCAAACTGTAAAAACATTATGCTTCACAGGAGAAAAGCTTTGCTCCGAGAGATTTTAAAGAATTTAAGTTATGAACATTTGTGGAGAGAATTAACCAACAAACGCATGGAAAGAGTAAAATTATAGCTTTATCGCTGTTGGTGCAAACATACGGAGGCATGAGATCAGATTGACCTGTTTGGCACAAATTGATTTGTGGACTTAAGTTTCCCCAACTTCAGATACAATCAGCTCCCACAGCAGGGGAAACTTTCTCTGCTTTAGCAGATCTTTTTCACGTTGGTACTTTTTGCCTGTGGGATCCTTTGCGGAAGTTCTGAAAGGAAACAAGGACATACAGCTTGTTTAAGGTGCATCATCTACATAGAACTCCATTGTGTGTTGCATATAGATAACCAAGTGCATAGATGATCAACAGTAAAAATTTTCTTAAATTAGCTTCTATGTGGGAGTTGCCCTTACAAGGAACACAAACATAAGCATACCACACGACCAGGCATGAATGCCAAGTGAGTGCTCTGCTACAAATACCCATTGTAAACTAGTCCTCTAATATGGCCTTTAACAAAATTGTTTCTTTTCTCTATATGTTTTATTTATAATCTGTAACTCTTTCTCCCATTTCCTTAATTTTTATTTTGTTCTCAACAGGACCACCAGGCCAAAGTGCACTATTTTACCACAGGAACAATGGAGTAAATGTGTTTGTGTGTTGCCCTCAGCTAGCTGCACCTGTGTGTGCATGTGTCCGGGCTGGTGGTCTCGCTCTGTTTTGGAAGAAACTGAATTAGAATAATAAACCATGGATCTGAAAGTAATTTACAAGACAGTAAACAGATTTCAGTTGTTCCTATTTTCCTTATTTTTCTAAAAAAAAAATTGCAGGATGCTATTGCATCAGATGTGACAATTTAGTGTGAAGTACAGGTGCGTTGCTTGCGGCCATGGGAACAATATTTTTCATTACAAAAACACGTTTCCATTTAAAATTTCCCTTCAGGGATTAATAAAGAACTTTTTATTTGATTTTCATTTAATTAAACAAGCACATAGAGAAATTAGCTCACAGTGCAGATCCACACCCACAGCTCCTGATTATCTATGTACTTTCAAATGACTTCAAATTTCTTTTAATACTGTCATTCAAACACTGCACCTCATTCAATCAACTAACAGTCAGGTATCAAGATATCAAGTTTCTTAATTTCTACCTTCAAAACATGTTTATTTTTTTTCTCAACCAAATACATTCCTATGATAACTCAAACAAAAAAGAATCCAGTTTCCATTTTCAGAAATTACATAACTTGGGTGACGTTAATGTTCCTCCTCATGTTTTATTCATTTAACCATCTATTTATAAACTTAACTAAGGGTATCAGATTTTTTGGGAGTAGGTAAGGAGGACCAAAAATGAAGTATGTGACACACCACATGAAATCAGTATTTTGTGCTCATGGATGAGAAATCAAATGTCTCATCCATGAGCCTATGATGAGTGCTCTGCTGATGGAGCTAATGCTCATGAATGAAATCAGTGTTTGTACTTAAAAGGTGTAGCATGTGCTATAGTTTTTTTCATTATTATACTAACATCAAGCAAGCAGCATAGGAGCAGCTGCCAAAAGGCCATCACTAGAGTCACTATTCTGTTTGTCAAATCTGGGCCACTTCAGAAACACGGTGACGCAACATGGAGTGCAAGCATGCGGATCAGGGTCACTTGTAGATTTGAATATATTGTTTTAAGCAAACAAAAACAGACAAATTGTATTGTCACGATTCAGTGCAAAACAGATCATAGTTATAGATATGGTATTTTAAGTCTGCCTATCGACTTATGCTCAAAGCAATACTAAGCTACGGCCTTGAAACTCTGAGTTTCTGATTAGCTTCAATGCCACACTAACATTCATTATGCACATTTCTGGGCCTCTCATTGTCCTGTAGCGTCCTGCGGTTGAGAAAGCGCACTTTACAACTTCATGTTCTGGCCCTAAGCATCACATGACAGATGCATTTTACATTACAGTACTGTGTGACATGCCAGCAACTGGATATCAACACAGTAGCCATTTTGGAAGCACATGCATGGCTGATTTAACAAAGAAATGTAATAGCACATTATTAGCTTCCTTAAGTAAGGAACAGAAGGTGACAGAACAGGAGACAAGACAAAAGTCAACATCAGACTGGCTTTTACTGGCTAGAGGAAGCTCAGACAAGAGTCAGGATGCAAGACAGATGACAAATAAGCCTTCGTTAGTGCAAAAATAGGCCAAAGTTAATTAGTGTGCCTTTAAAATGGAAACAAATCTATGAAATGATTTGAAATCTTAAACTTCCAACATACTCTTGAGATATTAAGCAGCAAAAAACTTTTTGTAATACAAGGACAGTATTTAGTGATGTACTGATGATCTTACCAGAGTGTATGCTCAAAATTTTAGGTTTTTATTCATTGAGGAACATGTTTCAATTCAATAGACTCCCACTATTAAAGGGATATTATTATGGTCTACTGAATGAGTTTTTTTTAACCTAGAAATAGAGATAAATGGCTGTTTGAAGGACCAAGTTAGCTTTTACACTCAGTTTTGGCTTAGTATTCAAAACTTGTGTTTATTGCTGGCTAAGGATACAGAATAAACTCGGAATGAACCATATTATATTTAGTTATACTTAAATTGGATTTTCCCTTTTCCTCAAAGTGCACTGAGATGACTTCAGTTGAGAATTGGTACTGTAAGAATAAACTGAATCAAGCTAAACAGAAAAAGATTTGCAGTAGCTCTTTAGTTGGTGCTGCTTTATTTGTCTGATATCTGAGAGTTGTTTCTAAGACACTAGAGTCAATTACTGCTGCAACTTCTTGTAGTCTGGTAAAATAAAAATAATTAAGATTGTAAGAGGGGGTTTGTGTCAGAAAATGTTTTTTACAATGACTGAGAGAATATATATAAAAACAATTAAATCTTTTTCATTCTCTGTCTTTTTCCGTGATCTTGGAGTTACTGAATCATGCTCTTACAGAAACCTGGCACAAATTAAGTCTTTCTGCGGGGTATGCGCTATGCTCCCAAGAGATGGAGTTCAGTGAAGCAGTACAGGCGAGTAATGTTTCACATAAAATGACCAGAGAGAACTATTTTTCCATCTCATTGTTTCTCTTTCTCCTTTTCTTTCAATCTCTGTTTGTAGGATTCTCTCTGCACCACAGAAGTGGATTTGGATTGACACCAGCGCACAGTCCAGCGCATCTGAAAATGGAGATCAATATTAATAAACCCCTTAGAGCACTGACCTTTACAAACCCCACTATACTGTTTAATGTTCTGGACTGCAGTTTAATGGACACATCATCACATACTTCATCAAATCATTCTGCCCTCTTTATGCCTACTTTTTAACCAACAAATTCAGCTGTCTCTCCACCTCCAGCGCAACTTATCTTCCAACAATGGCCGGCAGTAGCCTATCTCTTATAAGTAGGACTGATAATTCTCTAACAAGTCTAAAGAAAACAAAGGTTTGTTACTGTATTTGTGGTGCAGTGATATTTGAGAGAAAACACATTTCCGTGAAAACATGTCCGCTAGTACCATATTTCCTCTATTGGAGTTGCTCATATTGGTTATGACGATGGGTACTAAATGGACTTGGGTGAAATTGGGTTCAACCACAGCTGGGTAGCTGAGATAATGCCAACATGGAACCTTTAGAGAATCCCATATGGGGCCCATTTGTATAGCCAAAATGTTATCCTCATAGGCCCACAAATGATGACCAACCACTGCTCATTTAAAGAAAAAAACTTGATGCTGAATGAAATGGAATAAAATGTCTAATTCCTATTTCTGCAACCCATATTCTGCTCTTCTGGGGAATACATTTCCTATCCAATGATGTGACTATATTGTAATGTTGAGGGTTTTACTACAATAAGTGATGTTTGTTCAGTCTCTTAAGTGCATCTTAAAATGATTCAAGTTCAAATTCAGCAAAATAATTTTTTGTCATTAAAAAGTCAGCAGTATTATTTTTTGCTCCCCTTTCAATGAGTCATTTTCAGTTCCTGTTCAACTGAAAGATTACAGCCATCAACACTGTCCTCTTTGGGAGCTGCTGCTGTCTGTCAAGACCGATCATCTTTACATGTCGGAACTTATGTGGATTGGAAATAAATGCATAGCTTAAAACCTTGTTTAAGAATTCTCTCATGATCATGATTTCATAAATTATTAAATAATCTCAGTTGCATCTCAGACTATCTGAGGGCTCATGTTTCAGATGCACTACAAAGATCTGGAACAGATATATTGATTCAACACCACCACAGCTCTCTGCAAAAATCAGGCATTAATTCTATCTGGTTAGTTGTAAAAGTCCAGCTCAGTCTGGGGTCAATTTGGTTTGTGCTTGCTAAATAAAAAAAAATCTGGGTTCCAGACAGCGATTCCATGCAGAGTTGAATCAAGTAAATCATAAAGAAATTCCTGGCACAATTGAATGTTGCATTTTACAATGTATGGGATACACACAGACTTAACACTATTGAGAACAGTGAGTTGATGTCTGAAATGAGTCAAAAACATTTACCTCAACTTAAACATAAATGTCTTCAGGTAAACTGTATTGTGCACTTTATTTGAGTTAATTCTTGCCATATTTCAAAGATGTTGTTCAAATCTGTTTAAGTAATTCTTAACTATGTAGTTTTAATTCAGATGCACATTTTTAAGGCTTAGAAAGTAAAGCTTGTAAATGAAAAACCATTATACAAAATTGAAAGAATTTGGCAGCAAACCTGCCTAGAGCGGGCAGAGGCCAGGCAAATGCATAAATCAGAAGCAACAGAGTCCGAAGGTAAGGAGCAGAAAGACTGGCTAGTGGAAACTGCTGTATCTGTCCATATGACCACTGTAAATTGTACACTACAGAGCTGGACTTTATGCAAAAGTGGCCAGAGAACACATGGTTTTAAAAAAGAAAGGGAAAAAAAGAGAAAAATCCTCCCTGAATAGTTCCCCAAAAGACCATGGGAGACTTCCCGAATATGTGGAAGAAGATCTTCTGCCCATGAGACAGACACTCTATAACCATACCACCTTACTGGCACAAACCCAATACCCTTTTGTCATCCCACGGACACCGTCCTGACAATGAAGCTTGGTGGTGGCAGTGTCATGTTGTGGGGATAACTTCCATCAGCAAGGGCTGGGAAATGATCAGAATTGAGAAAGTGATGGATGGCGCGAAATACAAGTGTAATGGTGGGCGTGGCTGTGGCTCAGCTGTAGAGAGGAGGTATGGGGCTGTGGTTCAGGGAGCAGCAACAGGCGTGTGGTAGATCAGCACTGCTGTTTCTAATCATGGTCTCTCTTTAGCTGCAGTAGTGTGCTGAGGTCCCAGAGGTAAGAGGACACAAGGTTGAGAGCAGACAGCCAGGCTGCCTGTCTTGGGGCATGTTGCACAAAAGTAGGATTTAGACATCTAGGAAGAGTAACTAAGCCGGGCTCATCCAATCCACAACAAGGGTGTCCAGGCTTAATCGGTTGCACAAAGTGCAAGCCAGAATGAGCGGACACATTTTCATCAAGCCAGTGAAACCTATCCTGGATAAGTGCACACTCATGGCTTTCGCAAATAGACCCTCGCGATCTATCACAGAATCACTGATCTACCATGGCAACGACAGCGGCGTCCTTCAGGAAATCTTCCTAGAAGCGGAGGAAGAAGTCAAAGACCAAATTAAAAGAAGGGAAAGACTGCCATGGTTATAGAATGAAGAGAGAAAGCGTGACAAAGTATTACAGACTGCCTGAATACATTGGTAGTTGTGGTGGAAATTTCATTATACTCATTTATGTCATGACATTTTATTCACTATGTCTCATGGTTTTCTCAATACTTCAATGATTATAGTTTATCTGTGATTTGTGCTTCCTCATTATGATATGGTGAATCATGTGACATGCATCAGTTACAGCATGGCTGACCTTCAGGTCACCGTGACTGGTCCTCTCTTCGTCTGGACTGTGTCACCCCTGGAGACAGTCCAACAAGGCAAGACACTACATCTACAGTTTAGGAAGAACAATCTAATCTGTGCTTCTTCTTGACGTC
>JAOXYM010000018.1:9472560-9494766 GCA_028567055.1 Leptatherina wallacei
TAGATAGATAGATAGATAGATAGATAGATAGATAGATAGATAGATAGATAGATAGATAGATAGATAGATAGATATGTGTATGTGTAAATTATCCCAATTTCATGTGACTAAAACAGACAGAATATTGTCAATTCCCTTAGGGGATCAATAAAACGTATCTATCATCATCTATCAAAAGAAAACATTGAATGTGTTAAAGCTGTTTTTGGCAGTACAATACCATAGCTATCGATGTAAAAACTTAAATGATTTAGGTTATTATCAATAAAACCATGGACAATGGCTAGTTATGAGCCCTTGAATTAAACTATAGAGACCTATTTTTGTTGTTGTCATTATGTTTGCCCAAACAAAAGTACTTTTAATTGTACCAGACATTAAAATGAACAATACAATGAGAAAACAAGGGTAGCCTAATCATTTTTCTGTGACTGTATAGATATATTTCTAAGGAGAAAGTGTTAATTATCTATTGACTGCAAAACCATCTAAAATGTATCTATAAATATTGCAAATTAATGATCACAAGTGTTTAAATAATGACAGTGGGTCTGGTTTAATCTGATAACAATGTGTAGCAGGCAGTGAAATGAATTGTGGTGACTGCTGACTGTAATATGGGATAAGATTAAAAAATCCTGGAATTTGGCCTGGCCTGGAGCAGGCTAGCTCCACAGAATAAATCTCCATGGTAACTTGTGCCATAACATATCCTGCTTTCCCTATCCTGCTTTTGTGCAACCGGATCAGGGATATGTTGATCCAGGATAACCAACATATCCTGGCTTAACCCTTATCTTGGTTTTGTGCAACAGGCCTCTGGTCTCCCTTCCAAATTAAAATAAGAATTTGTGAAAAATTGAGCATAATTTGTGTAGTTGCTGTGCCGGGCGACCCTGACATAGCGATACCACTACAGCAAGTACATTCTTGACGAGAAGCTGTTTGAGTTTTCCAAAGATTTCAGACTCAGACATTGGTTAACCTTCTAGCGGGACATTGAACCTAAACATACTGCTAAATCACTCAAGTGGTTTAAGTTCAAACATTTAAATGTATTTATATGGCCCAGTCAAAAACACAGACCTCAATCCAACTAAGAATCTGTGACACAACTTAAAAGATTGCTGCATGTGAAGAACCCATCCAACTTGAAGAAGCTGGAGCAGTTTGGCTTAAAAGAATGGGCAAAAATCCCAGTCACTCAATGTGCCAAGCTCATAGAGTCTTCTTACCCTGAGAGACTTGCAGCTGTAATTGCTACAAAAAGGTTGCATTAGAAAATTTATATTTTCAGTTTTTTAAATGATCTTCAACTCCTTGATGCCTGTTGTTGCAAATTAAAAAAAAAAACACTTCTGGCCTTTGTTTATTTCTTTACGTTTAATTGATTTGTTTAATCTAATCTATTTGCTTGTATTCTCTGTTATATGTATATTTTTCATTTATTACTTATTTTTTTATCTAATAATTGTTAATTTATTTAATAGCAAATTGCATTCTAGTTTATTCCAGTCATTTTCTTTGTCTGGAGCAATAAACCAGCTGGATGAGAGAGAAATTTCTAGAATTATGTTAAGATAAAACAGAGAAGAAGGTCAGCATTAGTAATAGTGACTCAGGCTCTTGAAATAGCCGACCAAGTTTGTAACCTTGGAGTGGTAATAGACACAGATCTCACAGCAAACCTGTTACTAAGACAGTTTTTTTTTTTACCAACACAGAAACATCAACAGAATAAAAAGTAACTTTTGTTAACGAAAACTAACTGAAGAAATTGAAAAATAAAATTTGAAGTGCAAAGACGCCATGTTGGTGGTCTAACACCCGGTCTATTTTTGCATGTATAAAAAAGGACAAAACATTCAAAGTACTACAGCTAGCTGGCTATTCAATGATAACCCCTATAGTCGTTTACAAAGTGAGAATAATCATGCAGTGGTTCTCAACAATTCTTCCCCCCTCTTTGATGGGCGCCATCATTCTCTCATTCTTCAACAGAAATAGTTTTAATAAATGGCAGGTAGATGTATACTTCCCCATTTATATCACTCACAGTGAGGGGGCTCTTGCCAGCTCCTTCAACTAAATTCAGAGAGAAGGAAAAAAAAAAAAAACTTCAACCAGCATACATCAGCATAAGCACTTTCACAATGCATCCAAACATACAGGCCAACTAGCAAAGCCCAAACATACCTGGATGTGGCACACACATCCTGAGACACACATGCATCAACACAATAGGAAATAATACAGCTAATAAATAAACCTCATGCAGCAAAGCAGTTTTGAATCAGTATAAAGCAGCAGGCTGGGAATGGGGATTGGGCCAGAGCCAGTCAGAGCCACAGGCTCCTTTGTCAGACTGAGTCGGGATTTAAGCCTGCTGGGAGGACTATGCATGTTTGTGTTTGTGTGTGTGGCTGGGGCAGACATGCAATAATAGTGTAAAAGAGTTGGGTAAGTAAGCGGCATGCACAAAAACAAAGTGGAAAGGAAATGTTTGCTGTTGACTGCCGTTAGGTCTTTTTCTGCAGCGTATATGATTGAATGCACACTCTCTGAACGCATACAATCACGCGAACACACACAGAGCTATTTCTCAGCCGTATATCAAATCTGAGCTTATAGCTCTCTGGTGCTGTCCACTTGCTCCAGGGTCCATCTTGGAGAGCCCAAACTGATAGAAGCGCACCATAATGGACTTTTCATAAGCCACTAGACAGACAGACCCACTCCATCTTTTGCTCTTTCTCACTCCACTCTAACCTTTTTCCCTCTCAGCAGCAGATATGAAGAGAGAAGTTAAATCTGGTTGGTGCAGGACAGTGTCTGGCTGTCTTTGGAGCCCTTAAGGCCACTATACCTTCAAAATGGATTCAATATTTAGTTTACTCAACCCCACAGGCTGACTATTGTTTTTGTTTCATACACACAGACACACACATACATAAGTACACTACAAACAATGTATTATATATGGCAAAATAAGAACTTTATAATAGAAAAAAATGGCCAGATTTAAAAATTGTAATTCTTCTCTTTCTCTCCAATAATTCTTTTTCTATAATGTTTTAAATTTTTCTAGTACAGATAGGTCTATCTTCTCCTTCCTCTGCTGTGGCCTTTTTTCTCTCTCTCACTCCCATAAGATGGAATTTACATGCACTTGGAGTCCAGCAAACACTGAGTAATGCAGCAAAGCTACAATCTAACAGCAATCAATGCAGTGATGGCAATAACAACAGACAATTGCTTGGCATGTTTGTGCAGGAATCTCTAGCTAATGGTTTTATAATAGGCCAGTGTAATGTTTATCATGGCTATAAAGTAAGTAAAGTAGAATTTATTTATTTATATAGCACATCTCACAGAGAAAACTCACCAAGTGCTTCACAAGATAAAAACATAAAAATACAAAAAATAGGAGAATGCATCAGACACCATACAATTTATATTAAAGATAATGACTAATAAAATCAGTAAAATATTTAATTAAATGCAGCATCAGACTAGTTGCTGTCTGAACAGATGTGTTTTTAACTGCTTTTTAAAAAATGTCAACAGAAGAGGTTGCTCTTAGCTCAAGAGGAAGTGAGTTCCACAATTTTGGGGAAACGACCTGGAAGGCTCTATCACCTTTGGTTATTAATCTGCAATGTGGGAGACAAAGAAGTCGGGATTCAGCAGATCGCAGTGACCTCACAGGATGGTAAAAACAGAGGAGATCAGCTAAATATGAAGGAGCCTGAACTCTGTATGTAAGGGTGAGGATTTTGTAATGGATCCTGAGATTTACGGGGAGCCAGGGCAGGGGTGCTAAGACTGGAATCATGTGAGAGAATTTATGAGATCCGGACAGAAGTCTGGCAGCAGCGTTCTGGATTAACTGAATGTGGTATAATGAGGCCTTCCTGAGGCAGGTGAAGAGGGAAATGCAATAATCCAGGGGTGAGGAGATGAAGGCATGAATAATCATTTCTAGTTCTGAATGAGATATAATTGACCTAAGTCTTGCAATATTTTAAGGTAATAGAAGCAGGACCGGGGCATAGTTTTGATGTGTTCATCAAAGATCATAGCTCAATCAAAAATAACCCCAAGATTTCTAGAGCTCATGCGCACATTAGTAGAAAGGGCCCCTATACAGGTAACAGCTTTAGAGGGCAAACTTTCATGGCCAACAATTAAAACATCAGTTTTTGCTGCATTTACTGTAAATAACGTCTGTCCATCCAATCTTTAACTGCAGTCAGGCAGTCATGCAGAGAATTTATCTGTTCAGCCCTATCAGGGTAAAAAGAAAAACATAACTACACGTCATCTGCACACATATAGTATGAGATACCTTCGAATTTAGAAATTATATTCCTGAGAGGAAGCGTGTACAATGAGAACAAGATGGTCCCCAAGACCGAGCCATGGGGAACACCACAGGAAAGGGGGACAGATTCTGACTTATATGGGCCGACAACTACAGAGAATGACCTATCATACAAAAAATACCTAAACCAATTCAGGGAAATTCCTGAGACACCTACCCAGTCTCTCAGCCTGTCCACAAAGATGTTATTATCCACCGTGTCAAAAGCTGCGAAGAACTAAGATTTTGAATCTCTTGGTTTCAGAGGCCATCAGAATGTTATCAGACACCCTGAGAAGAGCAGTTTCAGTCGAATGAAATTGACGATAAGAAGATTGAAATTTGTCAAAAATGCTATGCCTGTTCAATGCAGTGACTATCTGGGTTGCAATACCTTTTTTTAAAACTTTGGAAACAAAGGGTTACTTGGAAATGGACCGATAGTTACCCAGAATGGAAAGGTCAAGATTGGGTTTTTGAAGGAGTGGTTGAACAACTGCATGCTTGAAATAGGAAGGGACAGAACCAGAAACCAGCGAGCAAGTGATGATTGAAAGCAGAAATGGAGTGATAGTACCAAAAAATCATAGGCATGTTAGATAGATCTGTCTAACATTAACGTAAACTTCTGGTGAACTTGAAGCAAAGACAAGTTATATATTTATCTTAATCAATCAAATATGACAGTACCAATGCAGACTATTGGAAATTTTCTGTCAAGTATTTCAGGGTCATGAGCCCATTAAACATTCATTGATCCTTATTCAATCCAATCCAATTAGATTGGCGTACTTTCAAAATCTACACATGTAAATTTTCTTGACTCTTCACACAATTAGAATAACATTTCTAATGACCTAAACTCCTGACAGAATGTAAAAGTAGCTACATCCACAGTGCAAAAGTTAGAGTTACAGTATAATTGCTAACTTTGTCCTTAGCTTGTTCTCTACACAGATTTAGCTTTAGTGTTAGTTTGCCAGTATGATTCCATGCGTGTTTGTATGTAATGATGATATCCACTTTTTGCTTGATATTCCTTTTTAATTGGCTAGACATGCTCTCAATACCTTAAGACCTAATGTATAATATTTTTTATTTTTACACAATCATTTGAGGCCTATTGCATCATTTCAAGGTAAAATCTTTTACTGTAATTGTAGTAATTTTTTTCCATCCTGTTTGGAATCTGTTATTGTTATACTTCATTCTAACAAGCAAATATGGTTAGAATTAATGTACGTTATTATGTTAACATGTGTTTTAAATTACTATACATCTACAAAAATCAACATTACTAAAATCTACAAATTCTTTACTTCATGACTTGTGATTCTTGTCCTACAGAAAACATCTTACAACTTAAAAGCATGATCTATAACTCTGCCTTGTTTGAACAAGTGGGCAAATACTGTACATA
The DNA here is from genome assembly GCA_028567055.1 of Leptatherina wallacei. NCBI lineage: Eukaryota > Metazoa > Chordata > Actinopteri > Atheriniformes > Atherinidae > Leptatherina > Leptatherina wallacei. The sequence goes on from JAOXYM010000018.1 coordinate 9,478,344, forward strand.
TTAGCCTACATGGTTTCTAGTAGAACTGGGCTATGGATAACCCTTTGACTCTTGCAGTCTCTATAAAGTTGCTGAACCAAATCTCTCTAGTTCTTATAAATTCAGTCTCTTCTGATCAATGATTGTGTGATAGGAATGCTTTGTTAATGTTGGTATAAATCATGTCATGAAAAAGAAAGTAACTAATTATTCATATACAGCTAACAGGAATGGTGCCAGTAGTAGATAACAAGTCAACAAGGCATGTTATAGGCTTTGAGTGTGTTCAGAGCTTGGCTTTGTGGTTTCTAATTAGTAAATAATTAAAATGCAAGCATGTTAAGGCTTAGCAGATTTAACATTAATCCTGATTACTGCAATAGTTCCAACTTTTAGCAGTATCTTTTGACAGTTAGTCCTAAACACAAGTACAGCTAAAGCTGAAAATAATTAATTTGTTTAGCATGCATCTGGTCATAAAGTTTTTTTTTTGTTTTTGTTTTTTAAAAAACAAAACAAAAACAAAACACTTTGAGGTTTTTAGTTTAAATGCTAAGTTTTAAAAAGGCTTTAGTGTTTTCCCTTAATTTTGTCCAAAATTTGAGCTTTTGAACATGTTTTCTTTGGTTTGACAGTGTTTCCTGCAAAGTTTATTATGCCCAAGGTAGGGAGCATTTTTCAACATAGAGCCTTTCAGCCCTGAGAGAAAAGAGCTCAATCATAAACTCAGTTGACAATATACTTTACAATCTTTGTCACATGCCATCTTACCTTCTCTGCCTTAATTTTTTCACTGCTTTACTCCCTCTGACGCGCATCTGCCAAAACCATCACTTAAAGTCGTCCATCATGCCGAACTCGATGTTTTACTGTGGACTTTTCTTTTTACATGACATTACTGATATGTATGTGGATGATGCAGTGGCAGGAAAAGATCGATTACAGCTCACATTGGCCTCTGCAGTGGCATGCTGTTGCCATAGCAACACTGTCACGCTGTCGCCGTAAGGAAATGAAGGGGACACTTGCTTGAGGGCAGGGGTGAGGGTAGGGGGCTTTATAGAGGGGGTGGAAGGAGGGAAGTGGATTACAAATCAGATTCTGGACTAAATTCATCATTTCTCAGAAGCAGGTTTAGTGACTGAGACAATTGTTCTCAACTGCAATGAAGGGCAGCTGCTTGCTGCTGCTACGACTCATATCTTCCTATGATTTTCTCTATAAGACTTTTTTTCTTTTCCATTTTAAAATGCTTTTTGATATACAATTATTTATTGTTTCAGTTCTATTCATGTGCCATGCTATTATTTTGCTCTTACTTTTAATATTTTCAAATAATTTTTCAGTTTTTCCATTTTGTTTTGTTTTCTTTACCCCATTTTGCCTTGATACTGATTTGACAACAAAACCAATATAACAACTTTGGACATGTATTAATCCCTACATGTATACAAACAAGTCCCTTCTATGTATAGGTGCTGTTAATGTTGCTCATGTGTTCATTCATGCATGTCATTGAGTCCTCCCTCTGGTAATCAACAATGAAAGCAGTCCGTTCATCTTGCTAATAAGAAAACTGTGCAGACCATGACAGCTTAGAGAAATTAGCCACATCAGTCTGCACATTGAAATGCATTAGAGCATGTATCGTTTTATAAATATGCACACCTATGCATGTATACACATATAACCTTATCAACATTAGAACTTAATTCATAGGCCAGACAACCTGGAGCAATGAGGCAGGTGTTTTCCATTTATCACAGCAGTGTAGCATGTGGTTGAAAATGGCTAGACTTTTGGTTCTCAGTTGGGTAGAAGAGAAAAAAACTATACTTTGACACTGACTTTTGCCCTCAACCTATTCCTTGTCTACACACACTCTCACTCACCACTTGCTTCTTTTCTTTCAGCTAACTTTCATCAGCAGGATAGGTCAACACCCCGGCAACATTTGAGGCCCATCATGCTCAGTGCACACAGCCATGCAACCCCCCCTCCACACACACACACACACACACACACACACACACACAGAGTCAGCCACAGACATGCTTAGTTTGGCTCAGCAGTAGCAAGATATTGCTCTAGTCTGCAGCAAGACAGGGAGCTGAATCGTTCCTACCCTCTGTTGTTTTTTTTTCTTTGTGAGATAGAGGGATGAACCCAGGTGAGAAAAATGATAAGAGAGCAGAAAATAGAGGTGAAATCCAAACGGAGGACAAAAAAAGAGCAGCTTAATGCTTCTGTGACACAGACAGGCTCTGACAACCCTCCCGTGAATCATCAAAATAAGATAATGTCCCAGATCTCTGGTTACCCCTTCTGGTTCCTCTTTACTTCTTGTTTATTTAGCTCTATCATCATTTTTTTACTTTGTTTTTAACCATCAAAACTCTGTTAGATTACGAGAGCACCATCACAATTTATCAGGGACTGTAGTGTGTAACACTATGGAGCAAATTGTGTTTGATAGCTTTCCAGGCATTTGTTTACAGCTGCAGGAGGTCAAATTAAATGGAACCAACAGGAGGTTTACAATCCAGCCGTAAATGTAATGTTTATTCAGAGACTATACGGTAAATCCACGGGTGATCCATGATAACAGGATTATTTATCACATTTTCATAATAGCTATCACTATGTTGCAAACAGACCTCTATTTTGACCCACAAATTATGATGAAGCCACTTCCTGTCAAACTTATGACCAATTAGATAGCTTGAATTTACTATAATGTCCAATTAGGAACAGCCATATATCAACAAGTGACAAGAAAGTTGTATGTCTGTCTAAAAAGAACAAAAATGATGGTCCTCTTGATGATTTTTGATGCACGGTGGCACCAAACACGAGCAGAGTTGAAGTTGGTTTTGTGAGGAATGTAGGTAAATAGTAGCATAACTGTAAATAGCAGAAAATGCCTGTAGGTAAAATTACAAATTTCTTTATTTTTGCACAAAAAATAGGATTTAACATGGGCCTAACCTAAAAAAATAAGGTAATCTGTCACAGTTAATACTTTTGTGTGTTGTCAACTCAATGTAAATAATTTCTTTAGTTTTGGTCACATTTTTAACTTTATGTTAACCTAATCATCTAGTTTCTTTCAAACATAAAGTTGGTATCACACAAAAAGTCAACTTACCTAAGATTCAAGTTGCTGCAAATTAAATATTTGATTTATTCAAAAGTAACTTTGCTATTGCTCTGATTAGCTTTTCTTTATTTGTTTTCATGTTGGGATGATCTTCTGACTTTTGATTATTGTGTGTTCGTGGTAAAGTGTTTTTCCCACTACTTTTTAGTTATAACAGCTCTTCGTTCAAATCCTGTTGGCCCACATAATATAAATGCTGCAACATGTTATTTCTCTCAATGCCTGTAATTTTCTGGTAAAGGCTACACACTTTTTAACAATATGTTTGACAAACCCTCAGTGCAGTCTGTCTGTACCCATTCACACTTAAGAGACACAGCCATGAGTTCATGCTCTTGTAAAAGGCTTATGCTCACTCACTCATATCCTCCCACACGCTGCTTTTTCCTGGAGAGTGATCACAGCAGCCTGTGCTCAGGAATCAGATATGGAGACTTGCTTTAAGTGATCGGTTTGGCTTCTGCGACCAGTAGTGAGAATCTGCAAAGCTAAGGCAAATATCTATCAACTACTTAACCTGAAAGCTCTCACAATCTTCTGTGCAGGGGGGGTGGGGGGGTGTTTTAGCTGAGACACGGTGCTGAGGTTGTACTTACATTAGCCAATAAGTATTAGCAGTTTGGGGAAAGTTAATACTGAAATTTGATAGGTTAAAGATGATTAGATATCCTTTAAGAAATGCAATAACTCATGACATTATTCTATGTCTTTTATTAAAGCAAGTAATATATATATTTAAGTACCTTTTAATTACTGTTCTGAAAAATGTTTAAAATGGCCAATAAAGCTGAGAAGTTGCGGTTTTACATCATGGATTTCTATTTTGATAGCTTTTCCCTTTTAGGTTAATAAAGATATCCAAAATATTGAATATACTAAATTTTCAGCACTAAAAAGGTCTTGTCCAATGATGTGCTCTCGTTGTGGATTAATGCCATAGGAGCCCTTCTTGCTAATCCTAAACCTAAAACAATACTGCTAATGTTACATTCTCCCTTCTTAGCTTAACACTTCTGTATTATCACTGTAGATGGCAAGATGACCCTCATTCAACATTTGCTCGTTCAGGCCAATGTGAGCTATAGCTACATTTGAAGAACTTTTAACCTTTTGTGGTTGTGAGAACAGCTGCATGTGAATTGTTAAAGTGGCCTGCGTTTCAGTGCTAGAATGATTGTTGTCTTACCACTAACAAAGAGGAGTTATTGTCAGGAAATGATAAAGTTTCATATAAGGTATTGTGTTCAGTCATCACACGTAACCTCCAACACAGAATGAATCAGGATATATTACTTTGTAGAACTTCAGCCTGAATTTGCAAAACAGAGAGATATGACTGGATAAAATGGAATTGGGCCCAAATCAGTACATTTGTTTTCACAGGACAACATGGTGTCATTATCTACACTAATGACAGATTAATAAATGTTACATCAGGTTCTCAAAAGGCCATACTTTCACCTTGTCATTATTCTGTTTTATTGTGCTGAATGTTCCTGTGTGTATGTAAAAAGACTTGAAAAATGTAAAAGCCATGCATTAATATTAAAAGATTTTTTTTTCTCCCATACCGACATTACTGCTTCTAAAGTTCCTGAAACATCTTATTGGCAGGCCACTCTTTTTTCTCTTCATATACTGTAATTGCATCGCTATGCAGCATATTTCCATTATGTGCCTATAGTTCAGCATGCCCTCAAAGAATGAGCACCTCCTCGCAGTCCATTATTCTAATTTAGCCACAAGATCTCCTTCCGCTAACTTTTAAATGGCTAAACTTTAAGCAAAGCACAGTAGTTGTTCGGATGTCCCCATGCACTGTTGGGCATTTACATAACTGAGGAGTAGTCTGTTACTTTTATTTCTCATGGCCACATCCTTACAACGAATTAAAATTCCCCAGTGTCAGAGCAGTGTTTGACTAATGTGACTAGGTTTAGCATCAGAGCATAACCCAGGCTGAAGCTATGGAACTACAATGATACAATGCCGATGGATCGTCAGAAACTGTAATTTCAAGACCAGTTTTTGAGAAATATAAACAAAGATTGAGTGTGGGATACTGTGCTTCAGCTTAAACTGTCTGTTATGTATCTTGCTATAAATCCATACTCTAAAAGACAGTTTTCTTGCTTAGGGTGCACTTTGGGCCTCTAATGCATTATCATCTCTGAGATATCTGCTGGGTAAGGTCGAAGATGCTCCATAATGTGAGCCGTAAATCACAAAGGCGCTCATTCACAATAATTCTCATTTCTCAGGCAGAGGGGATTATTATCTGGTGTTAACATACGTGACTCTGACTCTGTCGGCTGCCAACTTTTCCCCGTGGTGCAGTAAAGACAATCATTGTACCTGCAGAGGACAGTTCTTTAAAACTGCAGTGGCAGCTTTGAGCCATATTAGCTTTATGGCTTGTGGAGAAAAAGGAAGGGACAACTTGTTATGTAACAATAATCCTGAAACTCAGGAGCAGAAGTGCAAATGGAAGACAAAATGAGAAATTAGCATAAACAGATCAATCTTCGGTGTATTTACCAGTGCTTTTTTGGGGGGGGGGCTTATGTGAAAGCTGTCACTCAAAATGAGGTGCAGACAACTTAAAAACCTGGGCTCTGGGCTGTTTTCCAAGTATTCTTTGTATCCCGCTGAGTTAAATATCTCAGCCAAAACTCATGGTATGCATTTCAAAAAGCCAAACAACCCTCATCATCCCTATAATCCTTTCAACACCTCATGATGTCCTGCACCCCAAGTCTTTAGTATCACTAAAAAGTCAGGACTACGGCTTTTACCTGGAGGGAAAAAGTGAAATATTTCTACTATTTTTCAGTGGTTTACCTGCAACAATATTTCTCTTTAAAGGCCTGAAAGACTGTCAGGGTCTGATCAGCACTCGAGACGAGGCCTCTATGATCCTTCTTTCCTTCTCCTCCCCTGCTCCAAAATGGTTCAGGCAATTTGTTCCAAGGAGAAAAAAGATGTTGTGTGGAACAAGTGCCTGGATAAATAGCTGAGATCAGCCAGGACACAAGGCTAATCAAAAGAGCAGTACATTCATGCAGCGTGAGGAAGGCTTGTTCCTTTTCTAAAGTCTTGATTTGTGCCATGGAGATCAAGTTCTGAAGTTTTTTTTCCCTGATAGAAAAATGGTCCACAATATAAGGACTTAGTCACTAAAGGACATTTTAATACCTCTAATTTTGCCAACAACATCCCTGCTTTTAATCATCCACTCTATCTGAGGTGGGTTTTTTGTTAGTGTGTGGTTTCTTGTGCAGAAGCATTGACACGTGTGGGTGCAAGATGTGACATGAAGCATTTATCCTCTGGCAAGATTTCTTGTGAAACATGATCAAAATCAAATAAACTTTCATTTTCACATTTGAGCTTTAAAAATATGTTCCTTCTTACCCTCTATGACATCTGTTTTTATACTAGTTAAATAAGGACTCCAACATAAAATGAATCATGTAACATTGCCTGACAAACTTTGCTTTGCCAGTCCCTCTGAGAATCAAGGTCCTGACCATCAGAAACAACCTACACTGGTAAATGTAAACTAGATTGCTTTAGATATGGTTGAGTACCAACAGTTCTCATTCACATAGTTAAACTTTGGGTAGCTGCCTGTAGAATTCAAACATGCAAAACTCAACATCTTCCTTCCACCCACTGGCCTATTGTATTCAAGATCACAAACTACACAAGGCCTTGCAAATTCTGTCACTCTACAGGGCATATAAGTGTATACAGAGTGAATACAGGAATACAGAGAATGCAGTATATTGTGTTTCACCAGACATGGCTGCAGGAACATATCCTGAACTCTATTGTGTTTATACCAGGAATGTCAAACTCTGGTCCTCAAGGGCTGTGGTCTATATGCTGCTTTAAGATGGTACAAACAACAAAGTTTGCAGAGAACTAAAAAGAAAAGGTCTTACAGTGCCTCTCAGCTTGGACATGTCACTGTAGAGGGAAACATCTGCACACAGGGCATTGAACTGTTAGCTGTGAGTTTTCATCTATGTTATCTCTCAAGTATCAAGATCAAGAAGGTTGGCTCTGTGCTTGGGACTTGAACTGGATGTGCTGGAGCTGACAGTTCAGAGAAGAATGCACAACTAGTTGAACATAATGGGCAATTCTTCACACCCTCTACACAACACCGTAAGGAAACAGTGTTTGTAGTCGGAGGCTTCCTGAAGTAGCTGCAAGACAGTGACAGAACAGCCATCGCCCGTTGATAAAGAATAATTAATCAATAATTTCTGAATAAAAACAAAACAAAAAAACCTACAATATTATAATTTCCTCGCATGGGTCAAGTAAACTTTGAAAAAAATCTACCTTAATTTAATTTTCTCAACAAACTCTATTCTAAATTGAAGTAGCATACAAGTAGCTCTCTCAGTCATGATTTTGCTTTATTTCTAGATGTTATACCAACATTCACACAAAAAAAACTAAGCATCCTATTCACGTTTTTGCTGTAACACTATAAATCCAGCAAAATATGCAGAGTAAAAACATGTGCAGACTCAAATGCTTCACAAACAACTGTGACAAAACTGTGTTTTTTTCCAGAATACAGCAGTCCTGTGGGAATGAGACTCAGTCTAAAGCACACCACTGACGTCTTATTGAGGTAAAGGATCAAAATATTTAGAGTTTTCCTCTCTACCACAATACCTTGTTGTACCACAAGACTGTTTCACAGTAAGTCCCAGTGGGAGGCAAACCCTCGGTCCTGCCGAGTAAGTGCCATCCGCTACTCACTTAGCTGCATGATTACATGCTGTATGAATACACCATATGAGCTGTCTCCTTTGGAACAGACAATCCCCGCCACCTCCCTGTTTTTATTTTCAATTTCTTGTGGCTTAATTGCACATAAGAACAAAATTTGACAGGGATTATATGAGCAGATCTGGTAATAAAAGAATAAGATCATTTTTGTGCAGCTGTGTGTTGATTTATTTTTATTTTGTTTTTCTCCTCTTGCTTATGTCTTTTATCTTTTATTCAATGGATATCTGCACCATTATGCAGAAATTAGCCTTGATCACCCATTATTGTGTATATTTCCAGCTCTCTTCCTGCTTTATAGAGAAAAAAAAGAAAAAGAATCAGGAGTCAGCTTTTGCACTTTTTTCCCTTCAAGGCATAAAAAATGCCACCTCAACCACAATTTCTCTCAGTCACTACCAGCGACTCTCACACCAGTTTGCTACACGCAGTACTTTCTGTTACCATCATGTTTTTTAAAAATTTTTTCCTCACTTTCACGACCTTCAGACCACTCAGCCCTCTTGAACTGCAGGTTCTTTTCTTAACTCCATCAACTCTCAATTACGCTCTTCTTCTGCCACCTTTCAGCAAAACTAAAGCAAAAAACATGATTGAATTATCCCTTTCTCTCCTCTTTCCTCATTTTTTTCCTCTGTGTCAGCCCTCAACTCCATGTGTTCCACTTCCAAAACCGTTATAAAACAAAGAAGCACTTTGCAAGAGACTGTCTCAAAGCTGCACATCAGACTAGTTTTGGCGCATGGCACAAATAAAGTCACATGGCCTTTCATATTTAGCTAGATGAAAGTGCATGAAGCTTAGAATGATAACACAGTGACTTGCAAAACAATCCAAATTAGTAAGAATCTTTAGTCAAATCATGGCAAGATTTTTGAAAACCTTTCAAGTTGGAACCAATATACCTTCATGAATATACAAAAAGAGAAAAAAAGGTTTGTGGAAGACAGAAGAAAATTAAAAACAAGAATATAATAACATGACAAAAAGAAACAATCCATCATAGCAACAATCAACTTCACAGTAAAGCTTTTTAAATCTAGCTTTGCTTTATGGTGTCTGATAGTTTCCATAGATGGCACATTGTGCCTTTTAAATTTTTTTTTTAAACTATGAGGTCAGATTATCAACCACTTTTTCGAGAAAAAAACAAGTTGCTGTATTTTCAGAAAAACTGACAAAATCATTGTGTGTGCTTGTGTCTGTCACTTAATACCCATGTGAACAGCCTGTTTTATTTATTTTAATGATGTGTTGAGGACAGCTGGGTATTGGGGAGATGCAAGCTGGTGGGTTTGCCATCACCACATTGCATCGTCACCATGAAAATTCACCCCACTGCCTGGAGTAAATAAGAATCTATCTTCTTTATCATAGCACAATCTGGTCCCTCGATCCCCCATACGACTGTCATGTCAACAGACTTTTTTTCCCCCCATGATTGACATGTTTGTGGATGTATGTGTACATGTACATGTGGGTGGCTGTAGCTCAGGTGGACAGAGCTGTCATCTATTAAACAAAAGGTCAGCAGTTCAATTCCCCTGACTATATGTCAAAGTGTCCTTGAGCAAGATACTGAACCCTTCGTTGTCTCCTGATGTGCTTATTGGGTGTATGAATGCTTAGAAAAGCACCAAGTAGGTGCTATATGAATGTGAATGGGTGAATGAACATGCAGTGTCAAAGTGCTTTGAATGGTCACATGACTAGAAAAGCACTATACTGTCCATTTATACTCTGCGTATGTGTTTTGATAAGCTATGTAAAGTAGATTGTTACAGACTGCAACACAGACTGTTACATAGATATTTTTTTCTGCTGGTTTAAGATGGTTGAAATTTGCAGGTTTGGTTTTCTTCTTTGAAAACAAGCCTCCAAACCTCCTGCATCCCCAATTATTTCAAGTCATGTTTACAGACTTTATCACAACGCTACAGCAATCATCTTCTTCTGTTTCAGTACCGATACATTTTTCTCCAAACTTTTTTGTGCCAGCTTAAAGTGTGCTAATTAATCACATTACTAATAGCTTTAAGTCACATTGATTAACTTTAGCACATTATGCCTTTCCATTCAACTTCATAGAAAGGTAAACTCTTTTGGACCTCTAAAAAAGGACACAAGTCATAGCTGGGGTGCATGTATGTGTATTTAGTCATTTCAGAAATCCTACACTGCTGAGAGGCAGAATTTGGACCTCTCTTTGTCACTTAAAAAGAAAATACAATCAGAAAAACAGAGAAATTGAAAAATCTTGAAACCAAAGGTTCTTTTTTATTTTCACTTATATTTCCAAGTTCCACTGCCATCATCGAGACTAAACCGCGAGAAAAAGGGTATCTGGTGCAACTCATACATTATTAAGTTTGTGTGTTTTTTTTTTATCGAGATAAGAATTTTAAAACTGCTTGGGCTCCCCAAACATTAAAGTTTACTGTTATCTCACTGTCTCACCCACTAAAACTGTGCTCAATTGCTTCACACAGAGCTCAAAATCTCCACACGGAGGTCCGACTGAAGCTCCTAAAGGTGGTGTGTGGTGGAACAAGGAGGTAGAAGAGTAAAAGAAAACATAGAGATGAATAAGAAAAGAGATGACCTTGGAGGTGAGACTAGAGAGGTACTATATATGTGTGTGTGTGTGTGTGTGTGTGTGTGTGTGTGTGTGTGTGTGTGTGTGTGTGTGTGTGCAGTTATGTTTGGACATGGATTGCAAGCTGGATTTATAATTGTTCGCCGTCTGTATGCTCCATGTAGGTCCGAGGAGGCTTAACATACACCTCTTCCAACCCCTATTTGCAGAACTGTTATGCAGAAGTTCTCCCTTGTGATTGGTTGGTTAGTAAACCAATCACAGTTTTTGTGTGATAACCGCAGGAAAGAAACTGCAACACAATGTGACCCAACGCTCAAATAATGGTAAATGGACTTCACTTGTATAGTGCTTATCTAGGCACATGACGACTCAAAGCGCTTTGTACACTATATGTCACATTGGCCATGTTTACATGAGAGTTAATTCCGCTTTAAAGAGATGAAAAATTACTATACCTTTGTTACTTTTTTAGTTAATTCCGGTCGTTCTAAGCATGCTTGTTCCCTTGTCCTGTTGCCATGACAACTATATACAGTGCTGGCCGCCCGAAGCAAACGTTGGACTCAAACCGAGTCTATTAACGTGAAAGTGAAGTAGTATGCTAGAGACGAGCTGCTGCTTCAAAAGTAGAATCCAAATCAAGGCAAGGCAAATTGTATAGCACATTTTCAGGTTCAAGACAATTTGTTCGTACAGCTCATAGTGAATCTGAAGTTTTGTTTTTCTCCACTTCCAATTAAGACAACGTGTTTTCCAAGTAAATCTTAATTTTGAATAATTAATTCTGAATTAAAAAACATCATGTAATCGTAGCCATTTACCCATTCACAAACACTCATACAACACTTCTATTGGAACATTCTAGTGCTTCTATACACATTCATACCCCGATATAGGCAAATTGGGAGGCAACGTGGGGTTCAGTGTCTTGCCCAAGGACACTTTGACATGTAGTCAGGGGAAACTGGGAATTGAACCACCGACTTTCTGGTTGGTAATAGACTGCTCTTCCTCCTGAGCTACAACCTGTGCAAAAAGCACATTTCATTAGCGACCGCTATGGCCCTACCATGCAGATGCTGTGCGAGTATAAATCTAGTTTTAATGAGGACCTCTGCATTCAACAGAGCCTTTGATAAATAAATAAATTGTAAAAAACAAAAACTTGGGAGCAAAATGGAAGAAGCAGAACAGGTAGGGAAATAAACTAGCGGGAGGCTGAGGTGAGGAGGGGACACACGCTTAACTAAGCTCACCTAAAGCAGCGATTACACACTCTGGATGCTGAGGGTGTAGAGAGCTCAAATAGCTGCACTTAAGTACTTAAATCACTGAATGTGCTGTAATGGCGCTTGTTTAAAAAAAAAGACAAAAAAAGACAAACATAAGTAACAACTGAAATCATCATGCACAATCACCGTGCTTGACTGAGTTAAGCTGAGTTTTTTTTATTATTTAATTTTGTTTCAGTGGAGACATATATTTGTGGGATGAATATCAGCTTTAAAAGGATTTGTAAATGGAGTGTTGGCGTGGCAACCCCTTTGGGTCTCTGAGCATCATTACAACCATCACTGTGGTAACGACCCCTTAAGCCACGAGGTTCAAAAGGGACGGAGCAGCATCCCATAAAAAGCAAACAGTTCTGTTACACTTCATTTAAACCAACAGCTGTCTGTGTGCAAGCACTTCTTTCCCTTCACATCCACCAGTGCTGCTCTGCGCTTGTGATGGCGCACGTGCATGTTGTGTACATGAATGCGCCTGGGGAGAGGGTAATGAGGACTGCTGGGGCTAGTTTAAACAACCAGGGTTCACTAGCGGAGACTCAAGCTGGAGTTCCAACACTCCCTGAAGCACAGGGAAAGGCAGAGCAGCTTCCGAGCTCTCCAATCTTGCAATCTCCAGCCCACATTTGCAACAGGACTCTGCAACATGTCTCAAAACCAGCACCCTGACCCCTCAACACCCCCTGCAGGCCCACCGCTTTCAAACATCAAAGGAATGGAGCTTCACAGTGTGGGTGTGGGCAACTGAGGTTCCACGGTCTTCCCACCTCCACATTGTGACATCTGGATCCAAGTTTTCTTTGCTAACGAGCTTACTGTAGATGATATTTTACATTTGCAAAGAATTTAGATTGAACAAAATGGAGAGAAATTATAAAAAGGAGATGCTGTTTTTCTTCTGTTTACATGACTAAAACTGCAGGATATAATTGATTTATGGCTGTCACATCAATACATAGATATCTCAACATTTCCCCTCAATGTAAATAAAAGTTAAGCACAGAGATGTTACACAGAAAAAACACATACACTGGCCAACACACACACATAGCAGCCTCATCACCTTGCATTGATTTCCCGCTGGGCAAGCAACTGTTTAACCATCTTTGCGGTGACAGTTTGACCCATGAGGTCTGTTAGATGTCCACACACACATACACACTGAGATCTTTCCTTTAGCCTTTAGGGAACTCCCTACAGCATTTATTGACCACAGAGAGAAAGTGGCTATTAATCTGACAGAGGCTTAAAAGCCTGCCACATCTGTTAGTGTGTCCACACTGCTATGACATGTGAGCACATGGATGCTTGTGCTTATGGTCTGCAATTTACAAGTTCACAAGTACATGCCTGTGCTTGAACATGTACCAATTTGTTCACTTGTCTTTGTCTGCATGCATAATTGAGTGCAATTTTGCTCTGCAAACACCCAATTCAGACATACATTTAGTCAGAAAAACAGGCAAATTTTCCATACAGGTGTCACTTAAGTACCTGGGGTGTCAAAGGCACGCCTTTTAGCTCCATTGGCACCTTTTAAAACGAGAGGTGAGCCCATCTAACCTTCCATTTGAGCAAATTACTGTCATACTGTTATTTCTGCCAGTTCAGCCCCCAGAGGCAAACCTACAAGCCTGACAGAGGCACAAGATAATGAGAGAACCAAGACAGAGACAGAGAGGCACATAAAGGGATATAAGAACGAAGGACATCCGCTGGCTTGAAAACATTTTTGTCTGTGTGTGCACTTATGCCTCCATCCATCAATTAAAGCCTCAACTCTGCGACCCCTCCCACTTTTCATCTTGGCAACAAAGAATCAATTTATTTGTTGGGCATTAAAAATCCATGCTGAGGAAACACCGGGATGCCATGAGGTCAGAGATGTCGAGAGAGCGAAGAGATCTGTCTTATGTTGCTGTCTTTCTCTGCCAAGAACATCAACTTAGAGGAATTTGTCTCCGGAGCCTTGTTATTGTTGACTCAGTGTTCGAGGCCATTGTCCTCTGAAGTGTCACACCAATAGAAAAAGCGTGAACCCACACACTTACACACACATATTTGTGGATTTAATTGGCTAAAACATGTACTGAAAGTGTTTAGCATCCCTTTTTAAAAAAAAAAAGGAATTTTCATCGCAACATCAAATCAAAAGTGGTTGTGAGGCTGTTGTGAGCAGGATGTAGTTTGTGTACACTCAGTGTGTGTGTGTATGTGTATGTGTGGGTGCCTTTGGCGTGTCCTTTGTGAATGATGGCTTTGCTAAAGTGCTGCGAAAAGAAACATTGGCTTGCAACGCCTTTGATTCATTGCTGGTGTGAGGAAAATTTGCATAGCAGGCAGACTTGGGGCAGATCTGGACTCTCGTTACCCGGGTGGCGAGATGCTTCATCATTACCATGAGGCCCGCGCTTCGGTCCCAACCACTTTGGCCTTGCTCATAATCTTCATGTGGCGTTCATAGAGGACACAGAACAATTGAAACTGTAACACTCTTGAAGGAATTAGGCAATGCAGCCACCTCTGGATGCGACTCTTCCCAGAGACGTGTTTTTCTGGATGATTCGTGGTCACTCTGAAGAGTAGATTTCACCTGTCCCTTGTAACCTCTTTCGCTTCTTTCCCTGACAGGCTTGCTGCAGTCCTTTTGGGGACAGTGCTTGTTATAGAGGACATGCTGACGAGTGGCGATCGATCCTAACTCCCAAACCGCAGCATTAGTCTGGTAGCTCTGTGTGTGTGCATGCGAGTATGTGTGAGTACAAACTCACCATGGGAGTCTACGCTTGCATATCTGTTGGTGTCTGAGCAAGATGTTCGGCACCCAGGACAAACACCTGCAGGTGCTGCTGTCATTCATTTCCCAGTGCCCTTGAGGGTGTCAGCTCTCATTGCACGGGTATACGCTCGTGTGGGCACACATGCGTGTGATGGATTTAGATATCAGTTTATGGGGGATTATATAGACAGCTTTCACAGCTATTCTTTTTCTGTGAATATTTTACCATCATAAAAACAAAACACATTTCTGTGGCAGCTGTGCACAAGTGACAGACAGAGGAAGAGCTGTGGCTCTGTGCCAAGTGTAGTGCCATTAACACAAATTATAGATCAGGATTGCTGAGGGCGCTGGCACAAGTGTGTGTTTCCTTCATCAAAAAGAAAAAAAAGAAAAACTTGGACAGAATTTTGCATTCTGAAATTCCCGTTTGGTTTCACTTGATCACGTTTGAGTGAAGCTGGCTGCAGTGGTGTAAGCGTACTTGCAGCCGACTGCGAAAGAAAAGGAAAACGAGACTGAGATGGAGACTATGAGTGTTTCTTCTTCCCTGAGTCTTAAATCCGCCATGGGTAACCGCTGGACTGTGACAGTAGGCTTATAACAGCCAGTGTATCGATAAATCCCAAACGCATTTATTTCCTGCAAGACCAGGAAAGCATACCTCGCTTTATGTCCCCTGCAGAACAAAAAGGAATGGTGATCCCCCCCCATCCTCTTATTTCACCAATTATTTGTATATAAATGGGTTCATGCATCATAAACTTTTTATCCAACTCAGTGCCTGGAAGGATCATGAGCAGTGAGTAAGAATTGTTTGTGGCCTCCTTAAAATTTTCCTTCTCTTTCTGAATACTTGTGTTTGTTATTTGTTTGATGAAAACTCTTCATTAGCATGTAAGCACACACTTAAGCTTACTGAAACATTAGGCAGAATCATTGGTGATTAAGTTCAGTTCCCCAAACATCACATTCAATATGCAAATTACTGTATCCTCCAAAAAAAAGAATAAAAAAAGGTAATGAAACACTAATGGTCTACTAACAATTATTTTTAAAAAAGGCTAATGGGATCATTATTCAAGGTTGCTCAGACAATTGGGCATTTACATATTTACAGTATTTGAAGTGCAAAAAGAATCAGAGAAACCACTAAATCAACACAACTTCTCTAACGGAAAGTCTGTAATTCACAGCAAATCTGTAACTGAAGATTATTTTTCTCTCTTCCTTTGTTCTATTATTTCTACAATTTTATCTCTCATTATTACACCACAAGATATTATATCAAACTTTGATGTGATGAAAAGCTTTTAGACCCTATCAAGTTTACCACATATTTTTTAAAACTGGATTTGATTAATTTGTTTAATCAGCCCACACTGAAGGTCAAAGCAAAAACATCCGCTAGGAAAGTTTTCACTCTGAATGGCTCCTGTGATAGAAAA
Organism: Leptatherina wallacei; assembly: GCA_028567055.1. Classification (NCBI taxonomy): domain Eukaryota; kingdom Metazoa; phylum Chordata; class Actinopteri; order Atheriniformes; family Atherinidae; genus Leptatherina; species Leptatherina wallacei. Next base: position 9,494,410 of record JAOXYM010000018.1, read on the forward strand.
ACATCCCCACAGTATGATGCTGCTAGTGTTTGTTTACTGTTGGGAATGTAGTAATGAAGTGAGACTCAACACCTTGTTTCCTGTTGGTAATCCCCTCCTAATAATTTGTCACTCTGTTACACTTTGGCAAACACTGTCAATACTGACCACCTCCCAAAAAAGGACCAGATTAATTTTGTTCACACGGACAATAAAGACTATATCAACTTTAGTGTCCCTGAAGAGATATTTTGGCTTGGACAACAGTGCTACACACAGCTGCACATTCACAGTGACATTCATCTTAAAGGAGACATATTATGCAAAAATCACTTTTATAAGTCCTTGGAATAGTCTCTTACAATGTTCTAAGTCACG
>JAOXYM010000018.1:9501539-9523495 GCA_028567055.1 Leptatherina wallacei
AATGCTGCCATTTTCCCCTGGCATTTCTCCCAGCCTCTCTATGAGACTGGTGCAGAGCGTTTGCACCCACACCACATACACACACACACACACACACACACACATCCAAATGCACGTGGTCTCAAATGGTGGGTGTGAATGTGGAGGTCTTTTGAGGTTAGCTAATTTAGCCCACTGGTGCCTTAACCACATCTCCCTCGCTTCATCTCCTCACATGTCGTTCCAGACATCTAGTCTCCCTCTAAAATATCCTTCTACTGTGCCTATACTGCCATTCGCCTCTTAACATCATACAAGTTTCATTAGATGCAGACAGACTGATGGACCTAATTCAGAGCCAACTCTTCCTATCCCCTCAACTAGTAACATCCCCTGGGATCTAACAGGCATGTTTAGCATGAATCATTTTCCTGACCTTTGAATAGCCTCTATAAATATATGTGAGCTCATGCTCTCATTTTCAAATGTGCAGTTTCCTAAATTTTTCTGTCCTGTTCCCTGTAGCTTTGTATGTTTCAGACAATTTACAAGTTCCTTTCATACAAATCCTGTTAATAAATAAGTTGCTTTTTTAAACAAATTGTTTGAAATGCTCAAATGAGCAATCCTTGGTTAAACATGCCTTAATCTCCAACTATCTTCAGAGAAAAATGCAAATAAACCAAAAGGCTTTCACTGACTGAAATAGATTAAACAGACTTGATACATTACAAATTCAAATGAGTTTGGACTTTAATGAATGGAAGTTTTAACCTACCATAAAAATAGACGGTTACTCCCTCTTTTTTTTGCTAATTTTGTAGGAAACAAAACAACAAAAAATAAACATAACATACACTTTCAAGAGCTCTAAAAGAATAAATCTGGATCTCCAGAGCTGTGGGGAGCTATTAATTCACCAAAAGGCCTTAGCTCCTTACTCTGCCTTGCTTATAGAGTTTTTTCTAACTTCTCTTTAAAGATTACCAGCTTCTTATTTCATTGGATCCTCATAGCAGATACAAATCACATAGCCTACAACTTCAACCACCAAGTTGTCCAAATTGGATCTAGAAAATAGTCTATAGTCTAACAGGGTTTTTGACCATGGCTTTCTGAGGATGCATATGGTGATTTGAAGCAGAAATCCTCACCCATTGCCTTGATGATCATTTTGCTCACAATAGGCCTTTTAAAGCATTGAAATGCTTTATGTACATCTTAATGTTAGGCACTTTATTTTTAGCAGAGAGATATTTTTTTCTGAAATTCTTTTTGTCGCTCAAGTTGTGGGAGGTAGATAAAGCTTAGCCTCACATCATGACAGAACCTCTACCGTGTTTCATTGTTGATCCAACATGGGCTGAGGTGGGTCAGCTGGACTGAGTTTGGTTTCTTGATGATGTTTTGCTTTCGCTCTCATCCAGAGGAGCTTCTCCAGATCTGATGGAGATAGCTGTATTGAAACAAATGTCTTTCGTAGTGTGTGTGACAGACTCTGATCATAACTAGATTTCAGCTGCATTTGATCCAATATTTATATACAAATAGAATGATGCTCCTCACTCCGGCATACTGTTCCTTACTTGCTTTGAATAAAAGCCTCTGCCAAAAAAGTTAATGTTAAATGCAAATAATGTGACATAGTGGTGCAATTTTGTGTATTTTATGTGTCAAACAATGATTTTTTTCTGTAAAAGCATGCTGCAGCATGTGAAAAAATGGTAACACTTTCCAATCAGGGGCCACAAAATTTGCTTACCTACTCAGTAACAAATCAGGGACTCATTCATTAATGATCATCTAAGCTTTGCATTCCTGTGAAATCTGATTAATTAACTAATGATTACTGGATGATTACTAAATGGCCAGTTAGTCATAAAATGACTGGAAATATAATCACTGATTGCTAATCAATTATTAAATAGGTAATGATTAATTACTGATTCCTTAATAATAAGTATCTTAACTCTTTTCCGGTTAGTGATTCAGATTAACTCCCTGGAAAACATTACCAAATCTGTAAAAACTCAACAGTTGTTCTGCAGTACTCCATCAATAACTCACTAGTCATTAACCTTTTTGTGGCCTCTGAAGTCAAGTGAAAATACATGCTGAGTATTAGATGAGTACCAAACTATCAAGGACCAAACCAGCCAGAGTGGGTCCAACAGGAAGAACTGGAAGTCCGTCAAATGGATTCCATCTCTGGGCAACTCGGTCACTGGACAGGATAATAGAGGATGGAGAGTGATTTGTAACTTTGTTGTTACCTATCCCGTCAGTGACAAGCTCACTACAGACATTAAGGATATCTTAAAGTAACATTTTTGTTTGCGCTATAGAGACAACTAGCTAGCTAATCACCAATGCTAACTCTGTGTTCTGTCCTCTGCGCTTGTTGTCATTATGTGTCATTCCTTCTGAAAACTAAACGTTAAGTCAGCATGTCAACGGCATTTCTTAGTTTTGTTACAGATTGAAAAGTTGTTTGTAACGTGTCATTCATCCACCTCCTTTCGTGAACTGTGCAAGCCCCCCTGCCCCCCCACCAGCTGTTGCATCAATATCGACACCAGTAAAGGCTGCGGCTTAAAAACCGAAACCAGAACCACCAACACCGACTGCAGCATCTACACAATGCCAGCTGACCCATTCCCCACTTTTGATTTGATTTATTTTTGGACAATGTGTTTGGAATTTGCCCCTGACTCAAAAAAAAAAAATTCAATTCAATAAAGTACTCAGTATGAGTTTTCACTTTACTTCAGGGGCCACAAAAAGGTTAACTAATGGTAAGTTAATGATGAAGTACTTCAGAGCTACTGTTGCTCAGATTTGGCATTGTTGTCCAGTTGGTCAACCTGAACCACTCACCAGAAAATTTAGGAATCATTATCATATATTTAATGATTAATTAGCAATTATTTTCTAATTAGGTTTCCAGTCATTTTCACTAATTGAATTTTAAAATTTTCTCAGTGACGCGCCCCCTATCGATGGCCAATTTGGCATCCATCTTGCATCCTACCTGTACTGTGAGCTCTCTCCTGACAGTAAAAAACAATCTTATCTTGACTCTTGTCTTAATTCTTGCTCTGTCTCTTTCTCTCTTTCTTTTCCTCTATTCCTCAGATAATGTCTTCTTCTGTTTCTTTGCTGAATCAGCCATGGAATGCATTCAAAACAGTCAATGTGTTTAAATCCGTTTGCCTGCATGTGACACGATGTGTAAAAGAAAAAGAGGCTACAACGTCATGTGGCGTCCCCGATGAAGAAGTTGTATAGTGCGGTTTCTCAGCCTCAGGATGCTGCTGGGCAGCGACGGCTCCAGAAATGCAGATGGTAGATCACTGTGCTATCAAATGAGTTCGAATCACAGAGTTTTAAGTTGGAAAGTAACGTAAGTAATCATTCGCTAATTCAACTGATTTCACGGGAATGCAAAGCTTAGGTAATCATTAATGAATCATTAGCTCCTGATTCGTTCCTCGTTAGTTATTGAGTGACTAAGCAAATTTTTTGGCCCTTCTTGTAAAATGTTACTGAAAAAAAAAACTTCAGCTAAGATGCTGGCAGTGCACAATGCAGCAGGAAAAAATCTCTATTCATTGAAAGACGCACGCTATATTTTCAGAGTACCTTGATTTATGACATTTATAATGGCATCAATAGGAAGTTGGCCCATGAGCTAAAATCCAATCCCTTCTGATACAAAGCGATTTGTGGAAAAACCAGGAAAGGATATAAATGACAAGGTGTGTTTGTGTGTGTATATTTGTATGTTTGTGTAGGGTCCTCTTCTGGAGCATAAAGGAGCTCAGTACTGAGTGAGAGAGTCATAGCCGATGAGTATAGAATACTAATTCTGTTGCCACAGCCACCCTGAGCAGTCTTACACAAACACACAGTCTTGCTTCATTCTCTTCAGGAAAAATCTCTACAGCGACTGTACTCCTCAGCATGCCATTACTCTTTGTCAAAAGCATTGGCATATGTGTGCATGTACATTTTTCATTGTGTCTGCATGCGTTTGGATGGAGTTAAGGGTTATCAAAACACCTACATGTACCATACACCAGTACAGTGCAAAAATAAACTCCACTCACCCATGCTGCTGAAAACACACAAGGAAATTTGCACAATTCTCTCTGCTCTAATTACCAAAGAAGCTGATAGTACTCCATGAGGAGAAGATGGGCTGACTACATGTGTGTGTAAAGTTAGTATGTGTAAGTATTTGTAACCGACAGGGTTCTGGCCCTGCTCAGTGCTGGAGTAGTCTAGACCCAAGAGTCTGAGCAAAGTCCCAGTCCACACTATGTTTCACTCTTTTTATATCCCCCATTCTGCCCCCGTCTCTGTCATCCTACATGTGTAAATGTACAACAATCCACACCCTCTGTCTGTGCTAACAAGACTTCCCAATGAGGGCAATGGAGGTACTCTGTGAATGAGAAGCTAGCATGCCACAAAGAGGTGTGAATGTCAAGATATAAGGGTATGTGTCTTGTCACAAGAACTTTTGACAGTCGGATAAAGGACTGGAATGGCTAACATGAACATCAGATAAGGGACAGGAGCACTTCCTGTCAAATTAATTGCTTATGACAGCTTTGTGCAATATTATCAATATCATAAATCATTGGTTTTCCTATTTTTAGAGGAATTCAAAGTGTTATTTTGTGTAGCCAAGAGTTACGATTTTATTTTAGTCTGGAATATTGGATGACTATAGAAATTCAAACATGCCATCATCTAAATCGAGTCTCTCTCATTGTTGATTGGCTTCCTGTAACTTAGTGTGCATCAGTCATAAAGAAAAATGGCTGAAAGGAAACTGCAAATCAAACATCACTGGTTGTCCTTGCTCTCTCGCGCCTGTAAACACTACAAGTGGATATTACAACCATGACCCGAAAGTGTCATGGTTGCACATGTATCGGAGGCCACAGACACTACACATCCTCTTCATTGCAGATTTTCTTTGGCTGCATTTTGCTACCTATGTATTAATGAAATAAAGAAAAACACAGAAACCCATATTCTGCTTACTTCATCTGACAGCTGATTGGTAGAAAAATGTTAAGTGCAAAGTGGTGCTAAACCAGCAACATATTGTGTAAATGTGTTTCATGGTGATGTCATTACATAGTGGAAGGGAAAGCGCGGAGAAATATGTTCTGTTCTTGCAAAGTATGTAATAAGCTTAACTTCTAATCTTACAGACTTTGGGCTTTGTAACTTGTTGACCTTTTAGGTGTACATAATGTTTTTGAACACAGAAATGAGAAAAAACTCAAAGAGCATAAAACCACCTCTTTAAGATTAGTCATGGAATAAATAGTCATTTCATGTAAGTTAATGATTTCAAGTATAGCAAATTTTACTGTCATTATGGTCTGAAAAAAACTTAGAGTCGGAAGCTTCCACTTCCAGTCCAGACTTAAGGCATACAAGCTAAGTAATTGGATGAAAGGACAAGGATGGAAGCTATTGCAGCATGATGGATGAGCTAATACAAACAGGATGGTGTAATTTTCCTGTCAATGATTAATGAAATATTGAGAACAATGATGTCAGCTTCATATTCCGTACTAAGATATTCCTCACACAATGGGACATCCTTGTGTCTTTACAACCTCGCTTAAGAAAAAATATGAGCACAATAAGACATTAAGTAAAAAGTGTAATTTTCAGCTTTGGTTGATTAAAGACTGTTGACAAAATGAATGGAAAACAAAAATGGGGAAAAAAAGAAGGTATTTTGTATCCTGGTTCAAATCACAACTCTAAACCTTTATATCCTGTGGCTCTCAATCACATCATAAAAAAGAGAACGGTGGGGCTACCAACATCCATCACAGCGACAGTAGCAGTGCTCTGTTACGCAGGCCACATCAGTACATGTATGAGTAAAAGCTTTGTTACAAAATAGAAATACTAGATATGAAATAAATTACAGAGTGAAGAAAGAAAATCATGTACTGTATGTCATAATGTAGAAAAGCTTATTTTTATGAGCACATTGATATGATCAGTGTGTGTACACTCAGGATATTTAGCTGTTTTGGTTATTTACTGTACTCTGTGGCTGCAATAAAGGGATAACTGGATGATTTACAATTTAGACATTTTTCCATATCAGACAATCAGATTGAACTCAAGGCTCTTTCAGTAGGTCTTTTTGAAGAATGAGTAAATAATTGGCTCATATATGAAAAAAAAAGTACACTTTTCAAAGTGAGACTTATTGAAATTCAAATCATTCTTTCTTGCAGGAACTCTTCCTTTTACACTTCTCTTAATGGTAAGCAGATTTATAAATATCCAGAATTTAGATGAATGATCTAGCATTAAGACCATTTTGCCATGTTGACATCTTTTGGACTTTAAGAATTAAGCAAACGTCTGTAAGATTTAGGAGCATTAAACGGAGAAAGAAAATTAAGTAAAAATTACAAGATCTTTTTTTTCTCTTTTTCTTTGAATACAACACCACCGTTTGCTAAGGGTGGTATGACAGAGACCATTACAATGGAAACGTGTGATGAAATGACAATATATTGTCAAAAGGAGATGGTGATCCACTGTGGCAGATTTGTTTTTCTGTCAAACACAGTTTGGGAGGTATGGTGTGTTTCTCTTCAGGCTGTTGACTGTCAACTGTCTCTCAAAGAGAGATTTATTATTCCTCCTTCATCTTTAAAGCAGACCTGATATTGAGTAACACATTATCTTGGGTCTTCAAAACCTGAATGTGTGAGTTCTTCTACATGTTGTTAGATTGGGTCCAGTTTTGCAGACTAGTATCATAAGCAGGACACTTACAAAAAGAGAAAGAACTTTATCATAATGTTCATAATTTCCATATTCAAAGTCATTTGGCATGGGAAGGACATGGCATGGGTGGATTTTGAGGAGTAAAGGTATAGTCTTTTTGCACAAATTTTACTTGACTGACGTTAGCTAAAGGTTGCAGAGTTTGCATTTCTTTCCAGTACTCCACCTTCTTCTCTTAGTCCAAACACATGTATTTGGACAATGAAAATGATCATCCAAGTGTTATTTGTGCTAAAAAAAAACAACAAAAAAATCCTGGACTATGATAAAATTGTACTTTGCACCTATGACCTGCAAAGACATCAGTACTTTGTAAAAGTAAAATGTGTCAGTCATGAAGGAATTTATTTGAAGAAGCCTGTTTGTCCATCTTTTAGCCAGTTATTAGAATAGAATTTTTCTAAGGGGCTACCTGCTAAATGGGGTCTCCAATTTGACATGCAATTTGCAATCCATATAACCTTATAGAAATGATGAAAAAGTCATATATGCAATATCATACATGCAATCCCTTTTCTGTGTTCTCTTTGGTGATTAATGCCACATTTTTCATTTCATTTAACTTTTCCATTCAGCAACGGAGGTCCTTGGTCTCTGTCCATCAAAACGATGAATGTATTATTTTGACACTGAACAGGTTTGAACCACACATCTGTTTTAAACTCAGTTAAACAAATAGCTTCTCATTTCCATATATATTAGGGATGAAGAGGCAGCCAGCCCTGAAAATTCCATGTAAAACAGCTTTTTTTCCCTACTTATACATAACTATTTGCTTGCAAAGGAATTGATCTTTCTTTCTCTTTACCACAGAAATGTATCATATATGCACATTTATTCTCTGTTCTTATTTCAGAGACACTTGTTTTGGGTACTTGCTGTGTCGGTTTGAATGCCTAGTGCAGGGATTCTCAAACTTTTGAGACCAGGGACTCCTTACCCCAAGCTAAGGAGCCCCATCATAATCCTGACACCAATCAAATATATTTTCTAGCATTTGGACTACTAGTTAATATAAACTATTACAACTTCTTTATCTTAACTACGTCTTAAAATGAACTAATTGCATTTGAGTACTTCTAAACAGGGTCATTTTTATTCAAATTATAACTTGACCTCTTTGTGTTGGTTATTTTCATGTAACTGACCTGGCAGGACTGGCAATGTCCAAATTAACCCAGTTTAGAAAAATAAAAAACATTGAAAAGCTTGCTAAACTGATTCCATTTTTAGATCACCCCACCCTTTTAGCGTATTATTGGCAAAAACTGTACAAAATAAACAAAGAACTTTGTTAATAATTAAGTCTTGTCAATGATATTTGGACTATAATCAAAGACTATTTACACCAATATCTTACTGGAATAGTGAGAAAGATGAGCCTGTTTTGTCTATTATTAGAGTGATGGGTGACAAACACAAATCATCCTCCACTTGTAAAAAAAAGCCCTCTCTTTATTTTTCATTGCAGTCAAAGTGGAAATTGATGGCCCTGTTAATTTATATGTTGCATGGCCTCAGCAGTGATTTCAGGAAACTCGTGAGAGAGGGAGGGCCAAAAGCTTTCATGATTAACCTGCTGAAATTGGACTTTTTATGTCCCGTCACTGTATAATACCAACAGTTGCTCCTCTGTCTGACCTGTGAGGCAATTTGCCATCACTTGTTGAAGTGGATGGATTTAAAAATGTATCCATTATGTTGCTAGCAACATTTTAAGCGGCGTCCTGTGCAGCATAATTGATAAGTGACAGATTTATGTTAATTCTGTCCATCATATCATCTTTTTAATCGGTCCAAAGCTAATATAAGGGGAGGTTATTGGTTTGTTGAATTTTCTGGTCGTAATGTGAAGTTTTCACCTATTCAGAGATTAGCAAAAAAACTTATTTTTTCACACATCTCCAAACTATGGCTTGCAGACCCCTGGGGCTCTGGGAACCACACTTTGAGAATAGTGGGCCTAGGGTACCCTCAAAGCATCATTTGTTGCCATGTCAGTGTGGAATATTGGTCATTTGAACCTCTAACAAACTATGTTTTCCTTACTTTCTAGCAAAGGTCATAAAGTTTTTAAGGGTAATCCAATTGGTTGTTGAATTGTATCTATGCTGTTAGAGCATCAGCTGACACAAACACCATTTTCTCTAATGAACAACTGGAACAAACACTTGAATGTTGAGCAAAGAAACAAAAATAGCACCACTTGAAGGGCTGCAGTAGCTAGATATATTCTACTTATCGCAAACTTGAAACCAAAGACAAATAAATAGATGATGAAGGAAGAAAGCTGTAAACTTAAGTATGTCTGATTTAGTAGGACCAACAGTGTTAACCTTATGGTGGGTAGAGAAAAGAACCAGGAGAGAAGCAGCAGTAAAAGGGAAACCTCTTTCTCTGACAATAGAAAAGTGGATTTACAGTAGTTTTGAAATCTTTGAGTAATTAGGTCATCAGGGACTTGTGTGGAAGAACATAGTCTTCAACATGCAAAGGCTTGCTTACACTTGGTCACATCATTGGCAAAAGCTTCTTTGAACTGTAATAAGTCCCTTCATATATGGATGGCTCCAGCTGTTAACCAGCATGTAAGCAAAATAATATTCTTTGAGGTTAGATGCAGCAGTCCAACAGGGCTGTCAAACAACTGGCGAGATTGGTTTGGTGCAGAGTGGGCCTATCTGCCCTGTGATGCCAAGGGGGAAAGACAATATCCCCCCATGTCACACATCTTCTTCTGCCCCTGCCTCTCTTCCTCTGCAAGGTTAGAAGATAATATGCTCCCCTGCCAATTGAAATCTGGATAACAATAACCTTCCTGTTAGTGAGACAAGATTCTCCACAGAGTTCTTTGGATGAAGGCAAGCCAAGCCTTTTCAATTTATGTATCCTGGTTCCACATGAATATTAGCCACCTAACAAAATATTATAAGCCTATGCCATTTTCTGAACTTAAACAGAAACTACAACATTTCTTTTTGTATCTCAGTTCATCTCTACATTAGTCAAATGTAATTCCATTGGAATAAATAACCTGGTGGCAGTGATGAAGGGAAACGATTAAGAAAACTTGAGAGCGCTTGCATGTCGACTTTTGTTTTGATAAAGCACTTATCTACATTGCTTATGGGCACACACACATATTAGTGTGTATGCATGCATACACATTGTGAGCGAATAGATTCTCTGCTTCATTTTCAATTTATTGATGTATGTATGACCCAGTGCACGATTTATGCTTGGGCGTCATATCTGATTCTGTCTTCATACTGTCGACAGGTGGCTGTATTGCACACAACATAATACGCAGCATGTATTCTGATATTCTGGGAGCCACACCTCTTGGCCACATGTGGGAATATCTAAAATATAGATCAAAAGGCTGAATTTCTGTCAGGCATTACAAATCTTTTGATGGAAGGTTTAAAAGACCTCCTTTGAACTGCTTCTTCTTTTTTTATATAATTAAAGGCCAACACGCAAAAGACAAAATTCAAATAATAAATTCTGTGTTATGCAGACAATTGCGACTTCCCTGAAGTGGTATAAAAAGAGAGGATAACAAGCCAAACTTTTGCTGTTTGTGTCTCAAAATCATGAGCACAAGTGAAAAACTGCATAGATGAGATCAACTTTCCTTTTGAATCTCAACAATCTATGGGCTATCATGTGTTTTGGGTATGTCCTTTATTGCACAGTGTGTTGAAAATGCATGAATAATTCTCTGTGCAGAGAAATGTGCTCCTCTGTGGTGCCCTGAAAATGGTAAAAACATCACTGAAGCAGAGTCTCATTATCTGGCAGAAACATAATCCTACCTTGTCGAACATCTCTGGGTGCTATGGCGATTGCATCATTGGAATGCAGCTCAGTGACGCAGCAGTCATCAGGAACCACTGAACCATTGCTGTAACTGTGAGGTGTCTCCGGGAGTAAGGGAATTGGTGGTGCCATAATGTTGTGATTTGGACAAATGCATCCCGTCTGAGTCATCCCGCAACCATCCCCGTCAGAAACTTCCTGGTCGCCATTATGATCTGTGCGCAAACACTCCTCAAACCATCGGCAGAGCACACCACAGGTGAACTGACTGGAGTTCTCGTTGTTGATAAGTAACACCTCTACCAGCCTCTGTTCCAGCAATTCCTTAGTTACCTGAGGCTCATCTGCAACTGGATGTCTCGTCAGACAAAGTTGGACAAAGTTCTTATCAAACTGTAGGAAGGAGTAAGGTCTTTCCGAGATGAGTTGGCTGCCACAGAGATCAATGACTTCCTGATCCCTGGCTGTGGCTGTCTCCAAATGAAGGGGACAGCTTTGATTTGCCAGATGGTGGTCAAGAGAAAGGAGCATGGGGGAGTGTGTCCGGCAGATGACAGGGTGACGGTTGAAACGGAGGTAGAGGGAGTACTTGGTGGGATCTGGATTTTCTAGGGACCAGGAACAACCAGGTTTCCTGGAGGGAAAGAGCTCCCTTAGGGAGAAAGAGCCATAGAGCACCCCTGTTACAAGGCTGGAGCATGGTGAGGAGATGGATGAAGGGGTCCCCTCTGCCCCACTGCTGGGGATGCTATCGACAGCCCCGTGGACAGCCTCAGCCAGGGCAGAGAGAGGAGCTAGAGCGAAGGCAGACACAGCAGCCAGGGCCCCAGCCACAGCCAGGAGGGAGGACAGCACAGACAGACACACCCCACCAGCAGTGTTCATCCTATGACATTCGTCCTGCAGGGGAAGAGAAAAGGGGATAGAAAGAGATTGGATTGAACACCAAACATATTTGTGAGTATCAGACAAACCTGACAAAATCAGCATGGCAGAGAAAATAGAAAAAAGGAATAGACTGTAACGTACTGTACAGCTTGAAAAAGATTAGCCACATCTGTTTGGAAATGTTTTTTTGGACTGATTTGTGCCTCCCCTCATAATAACAACAGAAACACTTTTATGACAGCAATTCTCATGAAGTTCTTCAAATGCACACACAGACACACGAGAACTGTCAAAAAAACAAACACATCCCTGCTGGGCTGGATTAAAAGGGTTGATGACTTGGCTGTTGAGACATGCACTGTGGGGCCTGTTCTACCCTTTCCAACTGATATGTGTGCACGCACACACTCATACGCTATCCTGCTGAGCTGATCCCTAAGGCTCTGGCAAACTATTACCATCACTGACACAGTGAGGGTGCGCCAAAAGCATGATTTTAACTCACAGAACATGCATTCACACACACTACTGACAAACTTCCCCTCTATATATAGTGTTTTAGTGTTTCACTTAAAATTCAATAGCCACTAAACTTTTGTTCGCTGTATCTAGCTGCTCCATCACACAAGACTTTCTAGTGGTTCGGCAAAACCACATTTTGAGGACGCTGATGAGAAATGTTTGCCTCTCTCCAGCAATAACCTCAATAAAAGCTGCTCAAGATTTTGTGAAATACCAGTATTCTCTGGGATTCAGCTCAGGTCTGCAGCACATACAACTTCTACAACTTTTTACTAAATATTTCACCAAACTACTACATATTACCAAAAAAGAAGGAAAAGACAACGTTTTAAGCCACTGTAAGGCTACCTGTGTACATTTCAATATGACAGCCTATCAAAAGAAAGAAATCAGTCATTTCTTCGTGTTTACTTGCAAATGATAACTTCACTCAGTTCCCAATTCTTTACCGAGCAGTTGGCTAATGTCATGTTTACATGCTACCATTTTGCATTGAAGCCAAACCAAATTTAGCTCCACATGGAGTCAAAGTGGGATTTTGGGTCAAGTTTAACATAAGCCTACCACCACTGTGAGATAATACTTTGTATTTCATTTTAACGACCCTGAATTGGACTAACCGGTACAGAAAATGAATGAATTTCCTAAAGTAAACCTGAATGTTTTTTTAAACTGAACTTTTTCAGATGCATAAAATCAATGAATTCTATAGTACAAGGCCAATTTTAAGTAGCAACCTTACACTCTGCCTTGAATATTCAAGCTTCTTATTATGGCCTTGACATAAAACAAACTGAATTTAACTGTTTGCTGCCTTGTGCCCAGCTTTGGTCAGTGAGCCAATTGAACTGAATATTTCATTATATTTTGCACAATTAGAAGAGAGGAGAAAAAAGAAACATAAATAGCAGAATGATAACTGATGGATTTTCTTCACAATGAGGTTTTTTATCAGTTCTTTAATTCTGGTGCTGGACCACACTCATACCATATCAAACAAATTATAAAGGATGTGCAATTAAATATGAGAAAAAATGATGCCAAAATTACCATAGTCAACATAAGCAGATACAAAGTTATCACTAATATGCTGATAAGTTATATAATTCTATTTAATTTAAATACAAACAAATGACGAATTAAAGAAAAGACCTGCCCCTTGACTCTCAGTAAAACTGAGGGACAGGGCAGAGAGAGGATTTGGCTTCTTTATATTATGGGAGTATTTTTCTGGCACAATTTTGCTGCATTTGTAAAGGTTGCGACATTTTGATCCTCCCATCCATTGGCAAAAAAGGGCTAACAAATTATTTCAGAGGTATCAAAATGATGCAGATCATACGCTCTGGCTTTCATTTTCCATATATCACAACCCAATTGGGTGGTACTCTCCATCACCATCACCAAAACACCAAATGACTCCATCCTTATCCTCCAGCAGAGTGCCAGAGAGTTCCTGAATCAGTATCAAGGCACAATTAAACCATTTTGGTGGGGCGCTGTGACCAAGTAACTTACTAATACACTTTACGATGGTGTCTCCTCTAATTTATCACCCATCTACAACATAAGCGTAACAACTAACCTTATAACATGTGATCTCTCTGCAGAGACCCACTTTACAAAGCATGTGTGTAGGTGCAGCTTCCCCAAGGCTTGGATTAATGAAACATGGAGTGTTTTTCTAGATTTACACAGCAAAATCTGCTTAGGCACTCCAGGTCTGCACACACAAAGTCTGGGAAAGGCTTTATCATGTCAAGGAGTGACATCAAAGGACAGGGCAGTAAGAGGCACTTGGGCTCACCCTGTAAATTGAGTTAAATGGGGCTAAAAGTGCGTGAAAGGCAGACAAATGCTCGTTAACAAAGCAGAAAAGACAAGGAAAGAGATGCTGAAGGTAGAAGTCCCTTAAAATCATTTAAATTATACACAAACTATGAAAATATGCAGATAATTTCCCTCTCTCACCATGAAATATGAATCATCTCATTTGTGTTTTAGGCATTCTGTTGATGTTAACTAAGAGTGATGTACAAAGCATAAAAAGGTCTGTTAACATGCTCAAGGACAGTTTACTTATATACACAAGTGAATACCATAAATCAGTTATGTAATGGAGAGGAGGGGGATCATGTGAAGGTCCATGTAACTCCCACCCAGCTGTGAAGAGTGTAGATTTATAGAGTGCAGGTACATTTTGAGCAGCTAATATTGGACAGCATGAGAAAAACAAAGCATGTATTATTTAGACTGTTGATTTTATTAATTATGACTATGATCATTGTGATTGCAATGCTCAGGAAACATCAAATAACATGCAAGGTTACTTTGTAAAGAATGACTACTTTTATGGTAAATTTGGATGTTTCAAGGCTTCCTTGAATTTACATTTTGTGCATGAAAGTCACTACTTTATGCCCTCAGTTACAATAGATTGACAATAGATTATCGTGATTCGTACTGTTTCTGATAAACAATGCAACTTTTTCTTTTTAATTTTTAAATTATTACATGTAATACAAAAGAAGGATACTTAATTTTACAAAACAATCAGTATGTTTGCGCCATGCTTGTAAAATGACATAAAGCTTGCAGTTATTCTGTTGCAAACTACTGTTATCAAGAGTATATTTATATGACACTAGAATAAATGACAGTTTTGGTACTGTAAAGTAATGGCAAAATCCTGTAAAGCTTCCACCTCCTTTGTGAAAAGATTGTAGTGCTGTGAGGCCTTCAGTCATACAGCTTTCAACATTATGACCTAGCATCTTTTCCAGTGTCTGACTTCTTTCATTTTAGTCTTGTGTCACTGTTTCAACAGAATTTACCTACACAGGATTCTCGCCTGCAATTTTTCATAGTGAATGCCCGACATAAATACTTTTTAAAAAGCACTGCTGTGGTTGTGGCGACACTTTGACGGATGTGTGGCACAGCTGGGCTAAGGGATGGTTAATGTAGCATATTGTGAAGTATGCTAAAGGACATCCTGCTGTTTGTCATATGACAGGGTTGTACACTCTGCCTCTTGAATGTGCGCTCCTCTCTTCAATCATAAATGGTATGATAACATCCATTCAGATGGCACCGCAGCCGGTGCCACATGACCCGCTAACAATGCGTCACAGAACTGTGAAATGCAGAAACTCATTGTGAATGAAATGAGTTATTCTGTAAAAATGAAAACCTTTTCAGGCTCCTCGGTGGGCCTAGATAGCACATCTATAACAACATTTTTACAGTTGTATGTGTTGACCAGAGTCAAAGTGCATTTTGTAACAGACCTTTCAAACTGAATTATAGACCAAAGCATACACAAGAAAAAAATAGAGATAATTTACGGATGAAAAGAAGTCAAAAGCGTTAAGCAAATTGTTTGTGGGACAATGAACAATGAATATTCATAGACTCACAGACTGTACAAGACAAGGCCCTAAAGTGCTGCCTTCATGAGGGCATTCTGTCCCACTTCACTCTAAAACAGCACTTCACTGTGGCCTTCCATAAATATTCATCAGCTTTGATGTCTTCCTTCCCCACTTCCACCTTGACATTAATGTTGTCACCATGGATGACAAAATATGTATATCCCTCACTCCCTGTCTCTCTGTCCTGTGCCTGTTCTCTTGGCTCTGCCTTCAATCTTAAATGCAGTGACTTGGTTATTTTTATTTTTACCTCATTATAAAACTTATGTAAGATGGAACAGGGCTGGGACAATCCCAGATCAGGAAAAATTTGGATGGCTTAGGAAAGTGGTTGTTTTGAGGTTTATTTAATTGCAGACTGCATAGGGCTATGTTTTGTCTTGTTAACCTTATTTTATTTGCTATGAAGGATGTGGTTTTGCATTACCTTGATACAAAGATGCAGGACATGTTCCTCTAAAATCTTATGGTTTATTCTGGATTTGGATTATTCTTTTTTCATTAACATGTTTATTTTGACTGTCATAATAAAAATCCCAAAGTTATTTGATAAATCTCAGCCTTTTTTTTGTTTGTTTTTAGCAATAATCTGGCAACCCCCTAATCCTGACTCCGGATTTTGGGATTTCATGTTGGTGGGGACACACAGTTTGGGAAAGGCTGATCTCAATGGTTCTTTTCATATTTGGTCCAGAGCATATAACATCCATTTATTCAAGGACTGACCACAATACACAATACTTTCTATGATGGTCTATCCCAGATGCCCTCAGGCCCAGAGAAGTCAATGGCGCCTATGGACAAGATAAACATAAGGCTTCTTTTTCTCACAGTAAAGTTTTAATTGGCATTTTCGAATGCAACTCATCCCCCATTTATGTTTTTAGGCTATATCAGCTCTCAATGAGTGACAGTTCTCAATTCAGTGGCATCTGATGGATCAAAGATCACTACTGTCCAACTTAGGCTTGTGCCTTTTACGTAATGAAAAAGGCACAAGCCTAAAGGAAGAAATGTGGAAATCCCTGCCAATCGTTCACAAAGGAACACTGGCCCTCATTTATCAAATTAACATACGGAAATCTGTGCGCATGCCCATTTTTATGCAAGGCTCAGCATTTATTAATTTGAACATGAGTGTAGGATACAATATGAAATATCATATCTCACAAAAAGGTCTGAGTTTGTGGATGCAAGTTTGAGTCACTGTGGATTTACGGTGCAGTACAGCAGACCCTGAAAATAATTATTGAACAAACCTCAAACTGTTATCTCAGCATTAGTAGCCAAGTATTCAGTTCTCAGAAGTAACCCATTTGCAAAAAAGCATGTTAAAATTGATTCCCAAAATAAACAAAAGATAATAAAATACAATAGCTCACTGATACCGCTTGGAGAACACACCGACACACTCAAAAAGTGATTTGGGGAAAAAATAACAAATAAACAGCCTATGCCCACACATTACAATTAAAATACCTTAAATTTAATTATTAGGCCCATAAAGCAATACATATTTCAAATGGAAGTATACCTATATGGCAAAATCATCTGATAACAAGTAATCAAAAGCATCAGGTGAGGTGGTTTATTTGCCCTGCGGTTGGTCAGACGTTCATCCGCTCCCCTAAGAGCTTCAACAGTTTTCAGATCTTGACAATGGCGTCATCATGCACTGCAGGGATCTCCTCATTGAGACTGATGACTGACTGATCAGTCACTTTCGGCTCCTGTGTCACTGGGCGAGGCCTCTGGACCACAAATAATTAAGGGCATAACATGTAAATGACGATAGATTTCAAGCACTGTATTTATAAAGGCCTGATCATTGGTACAACAAAGATCAACAAAGAACTATACCTAAAATACAACAAGGTACCTTTGTTGCACATAATTCCATATCTCATTTTCCCCATAACTTTATTTATTAGTACGTCAAACTTGTTGGTAAATAATTGCTCACAGCTGTTTTCAGTCTTGATCTCATTCACTCTTTGGCACACATTGAACATTCATACAACACAGAGCATCGTTATTTTTCATTTAATTATTTACATAGAGCTGTTTTTCTTTGTTGAGGGTAAAATGTTGCCACGGCAACAATTAAAGAAAGTTGTAAGCTACAAAACCAAAGAACTGAAGGATAGCTGCAGATTCAGGTAATGCGCCAAAGCCACTTGATCCATTATAATCCAGGAGAGAAAACATTCTTAACTTTTGAAATTCTGCAGAAGGACAGCTTTAGCCAGTAAAGTGAATGCCAGCATATAATCCTTGCAGATTACTGAACACCATATTTCTGCTGTTTACTTTGGGATCCTTGAAGCAGAAGATAAAATGATTAACGATGATAACTTACAGAGCTGTGAAATCCTGGTAGCAAAGAAAACTATGATGTAGTCTCCTACCATCTGACAAGCCTCCAAATTTATGGATATCCTCATGGAACCCATGAGACAGAGTTGTCAGAAACATCAAATACAACGTGCCGTTCACCATCTACCACCTGGTTTTGGTATTCAGTGATAAAAATGATTCAATTATCTGTGTCTTTATGTGTTCAGATGCTAAAACTTTTATCAAGCAACTTTCCAACCATTGCTTGTTTTCTCACTGAGAACAGCAGAGTTCAAATGTGCCAAGAGAAAAATGAGTGTGATGAAATATTGTTTAATTTGAATGGCAAGTGGATTCTAGATATTAAAATGTATACTTGGTTTATACTTGGTTGTCTTTCAATGGAACCCAATAGGCTACAATGTCAATAACTTGAAAACAAGCTGCTCCACTTAAATCCATCTACTGATGAACACATATAACCAATAAGCCAAATCCTTAACTCTCCATGTAAAAGATATCCATGTACTCAAAGCACAAGTTCGACATTTTCCAGAAAACTTTCAAATTCTATCAGAATAATAAAATGGAATAGCTTGTGGGGGACGAGCTTTAACAACATCCCATGGTAGGGTGCATTTTGGGAGCATTTTCTTACCGAGAATTGTGATTTCTCTTTCTTGTCTTTGTCTCCCTCTTTTCATTTTTCTTTGCCTCAACCAAAAGCTCTCATTCTTAGTCCAAAAATCTAGCTGCACTGTGGTGGAGAACGTAGTCTAATTTATTGACTTGAGTATTCTCTCATTTACAACCCTCAGCAGAGATCAGCATGAGGCACTTGCAGGAACTTCACGGCACACACAGGGCAATGCCAACTAACTAATCCAAGCACAATCACACATACAAGCAAACATGCTGAATTCTAACTCGATATTATGAAAAATTCAGTCTATATCCTTATTGCAAGTCTTTGGAGTGTCTCTGCTACTGATTAACAAGTTATGTCTCTGCATAGCCTCTAGCAGAAAATTTACTACTCTGTCCCTTCACATCTTCTGCTTCAACCCCTTCCAGATCTCTGCCTACCTCAAAGTCAAACTTAATTTATTTACCCACGTCTACTTGCATCCATGGCTACTCCGATTTAGGTCTTTCATCTGGAAAAAGATCTTCTGTCCGTAGACCAATATAAAACCCCCATGTTGTTCATCTGATTTAGTACGGTTGACATTTTAGAAGTCAGTCGTCTGTCCTTGTATCAAGCTCACTGCAGCACCCCATCATCTCTGCGCTTTTCACTTTGCCTTATCAGTTATTCACAAATGGAAGACAAGCTGAGAGGATCTCACGCTGTGAAAAAAAGGCAGCAGCACTAAATCCCTCGCTCACAGAAAGGAGCATTTTATCTTTTAGCTATGTAACATACACGCATATAATACACCAGTGAAACCAGGCATATTCATGTCAGCCTAGCATGTAACACATGTGCTTATTGAAGTATAAAGGATACAATAAAGTGGGGGATGAAAACAACAAAGTAATTATATGATTTATTAATTTCCTATCTATTTAGGGAAAAGTTGACCAGTGACACACAGAAGTATTAAAAGACACTACACTACTATTGATGGTAATGGTATTAGTACACCAACATATGATATACAGGACATTAAGCTTTTTGTGTAATGAAATAAACACACAAACAACTATACAATGTCATGATACAGTTCTTTAAGAAGACTTCCTCTAACTTACCAAACACTGCTTTTATATATTTACACTGAGAGCAAAAGCTTTTATCAATAAACTTAATGAAAACACATTAAAGCTAATTATTATATGGTCCCGCAGCTTTTGAAAAACAACCTTACAAGCATGTAGCATTTATTCAATATGTTCCAAACCAGATATTCAATAATAATAAATGTTGCATTCCCAGGGCAACATCGATAATAAGGCTGTTTATTTCACATGAGTGAATAAATGATTGTTGTACCCCTGGATAAGTAAACAAATAAAGTCCTACTTTTCTTTTTCTTCTCTGCTTCCATTCTTCCTCCTGTCCTTTTACCAATATTATGTCAACAAGTCGAGGCTAGGAATGGACACAATACAAAAAGAAAAGCCCTTTTTACTCTCAGTAAACAAATAAATGTTGTATTGGACTTGTGATGTAAACTGAGCAGTTTCTTTGTTTTTAGGATTTGGATTATTTGTGAAACAGTTCCGCGCCGATGTCACAATTTTTTTGTCATTTGATTATATTTCAGTTACAAAGAAAATAAACCGTCATGAAGTAACTGGCAACAGAAGCAATGACAACTCCTTTTCATCTTCATTAATGGTTGGCAGGCTGGGAAAAACCAAACAGAATTCCATGTATATGTATTCTATATGTAAATACCAATTATACTTTATGTAAAGACTGTAATTACTTCATGCACGGCAATCGTCTCTAAACCTTATTGTCAGTGCAATTTTTGGAATAATTATTTAATCTATAGGAACAAATAAATGCATTTTGACTCCCCAGTCCCCAGTTAAAAACATTTTTGTGCCGTGCATTAGTACACATGGCTTACATACAATGCAACACGAACGATGGCCTCGATTGTGCAGAATCCTGTCCTGTTCCTTTCATTAATATCTTGAAACTAAGTTCTTTCCATCTTTAATTGTTAATATGTATTCATTGTAAATTATGGATCTTTTGAAATGACCAGATGCTGAAGCATGTGTCAGGTCTGACCCTATTCAAACCTCAACACACCCACTCAGCAATCTTCACATCCTTAACCTTGTAGTCATGGTGGTGGGGTGGGGAGTATGAATAAATAAATAACCTAAATGTCACCATCTGTTGAGCGTGTGGACATATTCCTGTGATCCAGACATGTGCACATATTCTTTTTTTATCTGACCGAAAGCGAGGAAGATCATCCATTTTTTGCACATGAAATTACTGTGCATCAAAGTTTACCGGTAAAAGCTGCAAAACACTTTGCCTGAGTTTGTGTGTGTACTTATGAGATGTAAAGGGGTGTCGAAAAAGGATTTCAATAAAGGATACAAAAGCTCAAAAGGCCCATTTTTCCAGGTGTTCTGGTTCATTTTCACTTTTCAAATTATGTACTATCACTTCAAATGTTGCTTAAAGCTTTAACTGAAAAAAAAAGTATATGCACATTTTAGTGTTTTATGTAGAAGGGAGCTCGATTTATCCCGCAGACTTGCAGATTTCAAGATTTTTTTTTCCAGCAACTGTGGCCACCATCCCGTCACAGTTCCCGGATTTTCTTGCATGGTCAAATTTGCCAGGCAGTGCTCCCCAGCTTGAGCGTGCATGTTATCCACCACAACCATTTTAGAAGCGGAACACTTCACACTGCAAGGAATTAGTGATCCACCACTACTTCCTGGAATACAGATCTTTGTTTTTGCTTTGGAAATGTCTCCAAGAAATTGTATCTGGTTGCCCCTTGCAACCAAACCGTTTTAGCTTCTCTGAAGGCTTAGTGATCTTGGATCAAGGAATGTGTGTTTTTCTTGGCTAGCAACACAGTCACAAAAATATTTCAGATGGCTGCGTTGTGTTGGAGTTTGATATTTAAACACCTTTTAGTTCAATATTTTGGATCTGATTCGTGCTCAATCATGTCCACCTGGGTTTAAGGTGATGTCATGCTGGAAAACATAATGGTTTGTCAAAGGTCTTTTGTTTGTTTGTTTCTTTATGAGTTGTAGCTTTTTGACTGGCAACTGGACGTATGTGCATCCACGAGGTACTGACATCCTCTTCTCCGTCTTCACTGCAAACCTCCAGGAATGGAACGATCAGAGGACACTTCAGGAAGAAGGGCAGAGATGTCATTATAGTGTCATTTAGACATTGGGAATGCAGTAAACATTTTTGGGCTCCCACTCTGGTTCCTTTTGGATAAAATGTCCAAACAATAAAAAACTTTAGTGGATACTATAGGACATGAGTCAAGAGTTAAATAACTGTGCTGAAAAGAATCATGCCAGTTCCACTTTGAAACAAAAGCTAAGAAAGTGCAAATGTAAATGGGATTTTTAATTTTTTTAAATGAGCTAAAAAAATATCTATGACAAAATTATATATATATATAT
>JAOXYM010000018.1:9526304-9536324 GCA_028567055.1 Leptatherina wallacei
GAACGAACGAACGAACGAACGAACGAACGAACGAACGAATATATCACATGATTTTCTGGAGAAATAACCCAGTAGATCCAAAAGATGTATCTGGCCCGTCAGCCAGTTTCCAAGGAAGGGTGGCTGACAAGAAGCCATTCTCAAGGAAGAAAAACAGGGAGAAAAGGCTCAGGTATTCCAAGTTATTCAGAAAAATCTGTGGCAAAGGATCTTATGGAGTAACACATTCTCCCCTGAGTCCAGACCTCAACATTTCTAAAGCAGTGTGGGATCATCTTGACAGAAAAATAGAACAAAAAGCAACCAACATCTTAAGAAAAGCTTTGGAAAGCCCCTTGAAGATGCCTGGAGAACAATTTCGTTAGGAAATGATAGAAGACTGGAGTGTTTTAGAATAGAGGTGGCTGAGCTAAATACTGATATCCCAGATTATTAAAGGCATATAAACTTAGTTTTTTTCACTAATATATTGTATATTTATTTCTGCTTGTACATTTGCTGCAAATTTATGCTTTTCCTTCCAATAGGCCTATATGATCAAGGTGGCTCGATACTTTAGCACAGTGCTGTTTATTATCAGAGAAAAGCTTTGGGGTATTTTTAAAGAATAAAGCAGAGACTTAAGTTATCTTGTTGGTGTAGAATATATAAAATAATATTGGATAGGAGAATATTCAGTTATATGGTGCAATATGACTAACACATATCTATTGTCAAGCATTCAAACAGATACCATTTTCCTTAAAAATGCAGGTAAGAGCTGTCACAGTTTATGCATTTTAGTGGGACTGTGGAGGAGGGGGTTTCTGTTATCTCCCAATCGACTCTCTTTATGTAACATCTTTTCCATCTCTAGCTGCAGTGGAGCAGATCAGGCTCTCCCTCGCTCTTTGAAGTGGTGCCAGGCTGCGTATTTATTTCATTATCTCCTCTCTCTCTCTATTTCCTCTCCTTGTTCTTAGGGTTTGGTATCAAGGAGAAGACAGGAATTGAGGCAGAGAAAGCTGACGCTGCAGGTGCAGGCCTACAACTCCAGATTGTGTGTTTGTGTCAGCAGGCTGCTTACATCTTTATGTGGACTACACGTCCTTCACAAAGAAGAAAACCCTGCATAGGTAGAAAATTATAGAAAAGCTTGTTCCTCTACAAAGAGATTCAGCATTGTAAGGATTTAGTTTTAATTGCTCCATTTGTTCTTAGACTGAAAAGATAATGCTAATTATGTATGTATGCATGTGTGTCTCACCTTTGCGTTTCAATGACAGAATGGGATGCCCGTGAGTAAAAGAGAGATTAAATCATCAAAATCATCAAGTGAACATGTGCCATGAATACCCAACATGCTGGAGAGATCAGACCCGAGACCGAAATGAGAGGAGACCTGACCTTCTCACAGACCACACAATGTTACTACACATCCAGGATACGTGCGTATGCAGCAGTAATTACTTCAGTGTTTGGAAACTACTCAGCATTTCAGTTAGATAAAGATGCATAAACATAGAACTGTATGTTGGTGATATGTTCTTAGCTACAGGGTATATAACATTTATGCATATCATATCAACATCACGTACCACCTCAGAAAATATTAAGCTCTCCAAGTACCACCTTTATGACGAACATTAAAATGTAGTAGAAGATACCTACCCTTTTCCATCAGGCACACTTCAGATAAGAGGCAGGTTACTTCTGAATGAAAATCTTATTTATTATTGAGTGGTGGTGGCTATTATCACGTTATAAGAAGGGTATATCAGCAAAAACGTTTAACCCAATTAGCTTAGATTTGATGCTGCATCAATCCCTCTGTTTCAATTTTGTCACCGCAACAGAAGAAAAGCAGTTCTAACAGAGGTAAGTTGTTGCAAATAGGAAAATAAAGTGTCAGTTAAAAGTTGATTGATATCAGAAATTTATTTGGCATATAACTAAGGGAGCATGAGTACTATCAGTAGTACATGTACCACAGTATGAGAATTATGGGTGTATCCAATAGTAGATGTTGTTTCAACATCCATAACATCCATATAACATCCATATACCCAATGTTTTATGTCATCTGCATTCATCTCTGTCTGTCAAAGTATGTTTTCAGAGAGCTTGCAGATACATAGCCAAATGGAGCAGTACTGGCGTAAGTTGTGAGGGCAGTGTTAGCCAATGTGCAACCATCTAAAGGAAGCCACAATGGATTCACAAAGAGCACATCATTCTACTGCACTGCCTCTTTTTATATCTCAGAAAATGTGCACTATCATGATCTCCTCTACCATCACCATGTTTACTATATTACTGTTTACGTCGGAACCTGAAAGTGAACTCTGCACTGCCCCCGAGAAGATGTTTTGACACACAACCATGCCAACATTAAGCATGCATGGGAGTGTGTTGTCAGCAGTGTTTGAAAATGTTTTAAAGGTACCTATTTACATCCTGCTAATGATGGGCCTGTTCCAGAAAGCAGGTTATGTAGAAACTCTGAGTATGTTAACCCTGAGTTGGGGGAAACTCTGGGTTTTCTGTTCCAGAAAGCGAGGTAAGTCTTACCCCAAGTCTGTTACCATGGATTCCAGAGATTTAGAAGCTGAATTAATACACAATGATTAATGTAAGGAGAGGATTTCAGAACTCAAACAAACGTGTTATTGTTTCCTGATCAATATCTCACGAAACGGCACCGTTTTGCCGTCACTCGGATTCTCCAGCCCTACATATCCAACATGACAGCGGACATATGAGATGACGTCATGGCAAGATTGTACCTTGTGTTGAGACACTTTTTAAAAAAACGTATTTTGTAAATGGGACCATTGTTTATAAAGCTGGTAACACAAAATATTTTAGAAAGACAACAGTATGTCGAGTCATGAGGAAAGTCCTCACACGTCTGAAATCCAAAATCCAAAAATGTGTGATAGAGATCTACCGTTGGCCTTTCTGGATTCCAGCAGACGGTCTCCTCACCATCCTCTTTAAGATTAGTCTTAGTCTATATCTAGAATAAAAAAATATATAGCTATAGTATATTACTTTCGTAAAACATATTTTTACTTAATTTTCATTTGCCTCCACGTGTGTTTTCCACACTTAAGAATGAACTTACATAAAATTAAGATGTTGTTCTATCCACCGATATTTTAACCCTCATCCTCAAGTTTTGATAAAGTTAAACTCTGGGTAAAGATACTCAAAGTTCATTGAACCAACTCAAAGCAGCTGATCTGGAACTGGAAACTCAGAGTTGCTCATCTCAAAGTAAGTCAACCCAGAGTTTGTTCTTAGACCCAGAGTTAGTTGAACCTCCTTTCTGGAACAGACCCAATATCTTCTCCTCTTGTCTGTCCCCAACTCCTCATTTTGCATCTGTGATGGGATGGTGTAAGATACAATTGGAGAGAATTTCTGTGGAAAAATCAATGGTGTGCAAATTGGGTAATCAGATAAAAGAAAAAATATGTATAACTGATCGACAAGTGTTATTTCCTTGACTCGACAATAAACCTTGCTTTCAACTAATCGTATTGGTGGTCACTTTGGTTTGGAAAATGGAAAAGCACTAGTTGTTGAGAGCATCAATAAAAGTCATTGTACAATACAAATGAATCAAAAAATAGTTAAAAAGAGTAAAAATCCTGACCCGCACTGTAATTTCGGGACACACTAACATTGAAAGCAGTTATACAAAGGGAATAAAAAGGCAGTGTGAATTGTAACCCTCTATTCAGTTCAACAAACAAGCCTGAATAAAGTTAGGAGAAATTAGCTTTAACACAAAATAATTCTAACAAAAGCATGTTGTTGAGCACACAAGTACGCACACGAGTACAGTCAGAAGAGGTGCAAATGTAGTGGCTTTTTAAAAAAAGGAAAATCCTTCTTGGAACAAATGAACATGCAGTTCCCAATTATGTTGGAACTTCCTCAGCTCTATGCTGAATGCAATGGATTAGTAGAAGAAATCCTGGGGGGGAGGCAAGAATGCACTGTGTTTGTCAGGAAAAGTAATGCAGTACAAAGGGGAAGCTGGCTTTGCCAAAGTCTAGAACATGATGTTTTTGCCAAAGCGTCTCATTTGAAGAAAAAAGAAAAGGCAGCCAAAGCGCTTGATAAAAAACTCAGCCAAGTTGAAAGCTTGATCAGTTTCCTAAAAGTTTCAAACCAGCAGTTTTATTTAAAAGAAGTAAAAAGATAAATCAAAGCTATAACAGAAGTTAGGTGACAAAGTCTTGAATGAGAAAGAGATCAAAGAAAAGACTGTTCAGTGTTCACTAATTTTTTTACTTAAGTTAACAATAGTTCATTCTATTTTCTAAAAATGTATTAAAAGAGCTTGTTATTAATATGCTGATGTATGATCTTTTCAGGAATTTGTAGATGACTCATGTAACACATAAAACTGATGGCGATGAAACATGTACGGAACCATTAAGGAAAAATGTCCAAAAGATAAAGTAGATGCTCCAGATGTATTTATTTTCTGAAGTGGCTTGCAGAATATCTTGCTTCTTCTGGAGAAAATCAAAGAAAAGAAGCTCTAAATTTAGATTTCTTTCTAATATCAGGTCGATAATAAAACCCAAAAAACTGCAGTGTTTGATTTGCCCAAACATAACAGAGCAGAAACACTGTTATGCTCATTTCAGAGAGTTGCCTGAATTAAATCAGATCAAGACACACACTTGCAGGTACAACAGTGCCCTCAAATTCAATTCTTTGCCTTCAAGATTTCAATTTTGAATAGACTTGGGAAAACATCCAAGTGTTGACAGCGTGAAGTAAATTAGGGCCGATTGAAATATTGCTAATTTGAGGCATTATGTCTGTCAGTGGAAAACCTTTTGAAATCTTGGTGTTTTCACATTCATTAAATGATTGTGATCCCTCTGCGCATTTGAGGAAATAAGCGCTGAGTTTCAGATACCTTCTTTTAAAGCTAATTAATAAGAAGAAACATTTATTTCTGAGCCGCTAAAAAGCAGCCATTCTTGGGTGATGTTTTTAACTAAACAGAAATAGACAAATAATAATGGGGGGGGGGACCTCTTTCAATTAGAAGCCGTGCGGTATTGATGTGTTTGTTTACTGTCACAGACTGAATTAAGTGTTTTTCCATTTCAGTGTGAGATCTTCTCTTTAAAGCAGTGATCATATGTCTATTTTGCCGAGCAACACGTCCTCACTGCAACACATCACCCACTACTCTCAATGTCTCTATTTATGCCTCCACATGCCATGTTGCATCTATCCTCACCTCCTTCCCAAACACTGACTTTGTGCCCCATCTCTCATTATCACCCATCCAGCACATCTCCCCTCACCTCAACTTTCTTCTTCTTCTTCTTTTTTACCTTCCCTTTCCCATGCTTATTGTCTTCTCAAAATCTGACAGCTGCCTAAAGAAAAAAAAAATCGCTTCCCTGTCTCCCTTCAGCTTTCCCTCTTGGGTAGGGCTGAGTATACTTCTTCTTTATTTATCCAGACCTGTCTTTCACGGGGGATATATTTCTTGTCCGCTTCACTTCTCCTCTTTGCCTCGTGTGCAGACAGAAGCGTAGAAAGACTGACGGAAAAGAGAACCTAACATGTAAAGAAAGGGAACAGAAGGAGAGAAAAGATGTTCCTGTCCTGCATGAAAGGTGAGCGCTTCCATCAGGGGCAATGACACCACGCTGATAGAAGTTTGATGATGAAGATCATGCCTGCCTAAATGAGCAGCTGCAGCAGTATATAAGCAGAATGAGCAGGAAAGGGCAGGTACATCGCACTGATACGACCCAGACTGATGTCACATAAACCATCATCCTCAACAAACATCAGGAACTGACTCAAAGTTTTTGATACACGTGACTCACCATCTGTTAAAGCTGTTAAAGTTAGTCTGAATCTCATGTATTGACTATACTGTATGCCCAAAGCCATGACATCATCACACATCAATATAACATTGAACAAAGCAAAGGCTAATTAGATCAGGGGAACTGATGACTTGACAAACAAGGAGCTATTGGGCACAGTAGTGCTCACGGTAGAGATAACTTCTAACACAACAGCAATGCTAACGTGCAGGATTTTAAGTACATCAATTCATATTAATTGAGTTCTACACACAAGGTTTTCCTGTCACTCCCTGTTCTCAGTGTTTTTATTTTCTTGCCATGGATATTCAGTTGTCTCTGACTTGACTTTCATCATTAAAAACCCCAGATATCTTTACTTGACTTCATCTAACGGTCTTTACTAAATTTTATGAAATTACATCCAACAATTCACCTTTTGTCATTGCTTTAAAAAGTACTTATTTCAGAATCTCACAACGCTACCAGGAAAAATAATAAGTCACTTAACACACAAGGATTTATCTGGGAGCTGGGAATGTATCAATTTATTTGTCATTTCACTCTAAATGCAGTATATGGAAATATATATTAGCTAATAGTCAGCAGGGAGTGTGTCTGAGGTTCACTGATGTTTGCACAAAATCAAGCAGAAATGTAAAAAGAAAATGACAATCACCAACCTAAAATGGTGGATAGATGCTCACAAGTCCAAGTCAAGTTTTTTTGCAAGTCCAAGTCAAGTCTACAGTCTTTGACCTCAAGTCCAAGTCAAGTCTCAAGTCACCGAGTGACGAATACAAGTTAAGTCTCAAATCTTATGGCTCAAGTCCAAGTCCAACTAGTCACTTGTAAGAAGTAATTTCCTATGCAACGCCTGCTGTGTGGTCTGCTATAGAACACTGCATTATAATATCCAAGGAATCCGTACTCTTGCTTCATGTCCCAGCATTTTGTAACAGCTCTGATCTTTAGTTTAAACTGACAAATGCTCTGTCCCTCTCCTCTGGGCAATTTATTTGCTTTACTGAATTCGAAAAACCTGTAGATGAACATGGAAATTTATTAGTAATAAATTTTAAATACTAATACTGAAGTTCATAGCTTTTCCCCCGTCCTGAATGTTGAGAGAAGGGCCAATAGGCTACACTTTGGAACAGGGATCACTAACTGTCCTGCAGGTTTTAGATGTTGCAAAACACCCGATTCAAATGACTTGTTGTCAAGTTCTGCACAAGCCTCTTAATAACCCATTAATCATTTGGGTTAGGTGTATTTCAGCAGGTAAACATATACAATCTGCAGAACACTTGCTCAAGAGGTCCGTAGTTGGTGATTCCTGCAGGTCCAATTATTACTTGCATTCTAAAATCGGCAACAGCTTTACTTTTATAATAAACAGACCCAGTAACACTATTTACTGATCCCCGTTTAGTCCCAGCTAAACATCATGATAGTAAAGTCAGTACTTTATGGAAACTTTGTTCAGGAAATGTCTCAATCTTCTTCTGAAAACATTCAGTGGAGCTAATCTGATGGAGTTACCAGTATTTTAGTATTACAGTGGCTAACCTCTCCATGTGTGTTTTAAGATGGATAAAGGTGGATGTGGTGGATTCAGCATCCTGGATTTTCATACTGCAGCAATGCAGTACATCTGAGGAAATGACAGCACACAACACAGACAGCAGACAGGAAATGGACAGAGAGATGATAATGAATACAAATTGTTCACAAGTCTCAAATTGTGTATCCAAGTCAAGCCTCAAGTCACTGTATATGTGACTTAAGTGCAACTCGAGTCTGAATCCCAGACTCGTGTCCCCATCTCTGCAATTTACAGAAAACAAGTACAAAGTATAAAACTTTGGTGTTGTGTAACCCAGAAACCGAGAAGGTAAAAATAAAAAATAAAATAAAGACAAGATATTATCTTGATAGGCAAAATGAAAGCAGCAATGAATCAGTCTTGATTCTCATGACATGAAGCATCAATAGGCATGCATGTTTGTTTTGAAGCTAAATGGAAAAGGACCGGCCAAAACACTTTTTGGTGTTCAATCAAGCAAAGACTATTAAAATGCAAATGTTAATGACAGTGGAAGTGGACAATCATTCTCATAAAAGACAGAAAGTGTCTGAATATCTCGACACAGACACCTGCAAGGAATTTGTCTCACAAATACAAAATCCAACAAGATCTGACATCACCAGTAATCTCTAATATGTTTTACATTAGCTTTGGCAGGCAGACGTTTTGGGAAGCAAACATGCAGAATTTTAAACATAACTGGAGGTGTGTTGACGTTTGTAAAACCCTGCTGACTGCCGATAGCCAAGCTCACTGAGATGGTGTTCAGAAGTCAGTTAAGTTACTCAATTTAATGATAACAAATGCATTACGTGCAGCAGTGAAAATTTTGCTAAATCCTCCTTTTAAATCAAGGTTTGACAAATATTGAATCAATAAAAAACAAGTCCTTGACAATTGTTGAAATTAAGTGGATGAAACCTCGATGCAACCTTGATGAACAGCAAAATTTGATTCACCATGTTATTATTCAAAAACTGAAATAAGCCAAACTTTAAGTCAGCTCTAGATATTTCAACAAGAATTAAGATGGTAAGTAGCAGCCAGGTGTAGCTAATCAAATGTACTTGATTAACTGATCAGCAAGTCTGAGCAGCTCAAAAGCAGAAGTTTTGGCAGTTCACTGGTGTGGAGCATTCAGGTGTGTTAAGACGATGCCAAAGACTAAAGTCATCAGCATTGATCTTAGAGAAGCAACTGTTGCTGTTAATCAGTGTGGGAAAGAGTCCATCACTCTACAGATAGATATATTATTTACAAGTGAAAAGATTTAAGGCAGTTGGTTAAATTCCAGAAGTGGGTGTCCCAACGAAGTTAGACTGTGTTAATAAATCTTGTAAAGGACAGAAGAGCTTAATCTCAGACTATACAGGCCCTAGTGATCCTGTCTAATGTTAAAGTTCATGACAGGGCGGTTAGAATATGACTCGTCTGGAAGGGTTGCATGACAAAGACTGGCAACACATCTTAGATCTGAGATCTGAAAATCTGAGACCAAAGTGGGGTCTGTCTGGCTACAATGCAAAGCCACATTTTTGGAGAAAACCAAACACAAATATATCCCCACAAACCCCTCACATCAACTATCAAACATGGCAGCGGAAAGATGATGATTTGGGATTGTTTTGCAAAACTCCTCTGCATGCATACCAAAGTATCAAATGTGAGGCCATTTGTCTGACAGCTAAATGGGATGGGATTATGATCCCGAATTCACCAACGAAGCTACAATAGAATTGCTTAAAATGAAAAGAATCAAGGTGTTGCAATGAACCAGACCTTAAGGGAGTAGTGCATAAAATAAAGATAACAAACGTTGATGAACTGATGCAATGTTGGTAGAAAAAGTGAGCCAGGATTTTTTCAAAACCCATGCAAGAGACTGATAATGTCAGAGGAAACATCACAAAATAATTTAAGTAAATCAAGGTGATTATTGAATCGAAGGGTGAGGGTTACATTTCACAAATCGTACACATTTTGCTTTGGTTTTAGTGAAACAATGACAATGTATTTTTTTCTGTGTTGTATTAGTTTCAACACTTGGTGATGACCAATTACTTTTAACTGTATGCCTGTTTTTATTTTGGATTTCTATTTAAACTGTTGGCACTCTGAAAAGAAGGAAATCAATCTAATGGTATGCTTGAGAAAATTATGCCCTTTTTGCAAAAAGCAAACGCCTGAAATAACCCAGATAAACCTCTGTGAACTTCAAAGGCTTCTATTGATTTTAGCCTGTAAAATAAAATGTTCATATTCCTGTAGATCTAAAGCAGATGGCAAAGGAAATAAAAAAAGAGAATAAGAAAAGTAAAGAAGTAAAGAATCTTATGTCCATCACTATAGATATAGTTTTTTCTACTCTAAAGGTGTATCATATTCAACATTACTGCAAAGCAATGTGCATCTATCCTTTTTATTTGGAGTGATGAGCACTGAGTGTTAACACATGTAGCATAAGGAACAGTACTATGCACCTAAAGACATTTAGCAAATGCAACTGCCAAATCAAAAAGCCTCTCTTCAAAGAAAAGACAAATGATTTGGTTTATAAATACATGTTTAAGATTCTAAGATGAACTTCTTTAA
>JAOXYM010000018.1:9585814-9596718 GCA_028567055.1 Leptatherina wallacei
CCGACCACAGTGATAGAAAAGGATATCCTTGCTCAGCTTGAAATACCAAGCCTGGAGTTATTGCTATGGATCATAAAAGTTAGAAAATTTCATAGATTTAAGAAATAAAAATGTAGAAATCTGATCAGTTACTAGGGGGATGATTAATATTTAAAAAGAGAACAGTGGAGACATGGGGCTGGAGCATATCAAAAAGAGATGGAAGGAGGAGAGCTTGTTAGGGAAAGGCCAGTGAAGGGGAGGAAGTGTGTTTTTGCACATGTAAGAAGTGGGGGGTGTCAGAGGAACAATGGCCCAGCCAGGGTGCAGTGATCCAGGCAAGACCAAGCTGTTGCCTGGCCCTTCGTCCATATGCACTAGTCAAACAGCATGCGTGTGTGTATACACACACAGCTTGACTCACCACCATCACTTTCTGAGCTGTGATTTCTCCCTCTTGCTGTGTGCGTGTTGATGAATGCTCTTCATCAGAGTTGCCAGAGCAAAAGTGAGATGTGAAATAAACAAAGAGGCAGGTGAGAGAGGTTAACATGCAGTGTGTGTGTGTGTGTGTGTATGTGTGTGTGTTTATGGAGAGAAAGATAAAGAGAGAGAGAAAGATTTTCAATGCCAGCATTTGTGCATGACATGTGGGGGGATATTGAAGATGTTATTAGTATCACATTTACAGGTCTTATAAAACTGCCACTGAGCTGTGTGGTTTTAATATATCTTCAGCTGATATCTGTCTCGCTGTCATGTGTGTTGCATTTCCAGCAGCTGCTCAGACGATCGTTCAGTAAAAGTGCAGTCATTACTCACCGTCTCATTTTTCTAATCTTATTAACCTTTGATTTGATCTAGACTGGCCGTCATTACTTTCTGTTAAAAAAAAAAGCTTTTTGTCTTTTTTTATCCTAACATCATGAGGTTTAGAGATAATCCTCACACTCAGTATCCAAGTTTTAAATTAATGATCATCATGGTTTTCATTTTTTTCTTTGTTTTTTACTTTTTTCTTTATATCTCATTTGTTGTGAGATATTTACGCAATCTGCCACATGAGTTCTGCCCCCAAATTTGTAACTATTTACTTCCCATTTGGACCAATAAAGTAAGCCATTTTCCAGCATGTTCATTTCAGGTATAGCCAGAAACTTGATCTCCTTTAAAACCCAACCGTTGCTAAGAACAGGAAAATCCAGCTTGGAAGATGATCCACAAGAAGTGGCTCTTCGTGAAGAAACAGGAAGGAACTTCCACCAAATTTGAAAGGAAAACACAAGTTTGGTGGAAGGAGAGAAAACAAGGAGAAACATAAAGCTATTAATTAAAATCAACATCATGCACATTTAATGCAGACTTATTAAAATGGTTTTCACATGGCAGTGGCACAAATCATGTCCATGTACCATCCTGGAATTCTCATTACCACACTGGCAATTTAAAATGCACAAAGAGACACGGATGGACTGATTCAATGCCCATGTGTGTTTTCTTTATTAATAATTTTTTTAACTGATTTCCCTATTAAATGGTTTTATTTTAACAGTTATGGAAGACATTTAAGTACATTTACTTAGTAATTTACTCAGGAAGTTTATCCTCCTTTTTTGACCATGTTTATATAATATTTACAGTGCAAAATAAAGATTACCAAACTAATATATAAAGAAAGACAAATATCAAATATTTGATACAACCAATCAAGTGATAAAATATCCAGCAGGTGCATCCTTAATAACAAATAATATTTGGAAACACTTGAAAAATGAGTGCCTTGCCAGCCAGTCTATTGCATGTCATTATTTTGAATGAACTCTGAATATTCAGCATCACAATTTTAATTCTATTTGGCCTGGTCTCAGGCTAATTGAGCTGAATGGGACTTTGAACTGTGGTGCTCACACATCAAACTGAATTTCTCTTTAAAGCTCTCCTATTGGAATCTGTTGGAGTGGGACATCTTTGCAGAATTAATGGCTTTTTGAATGCAGCGATGGTCTGATTGCTGTCCATGGTGCTGAATCTTGGAGCTCCAGATCCCTCTCCATCAGACATTGCCTCACATCAGCTCAATTTAATGTAGCCATCATTTCCATATGTGAAGTAATAGATAGCACATTGTGGTATGCATTTAATGGAACCAAAGGGTGGAAATTCAATATTTTATATTTTATTATTGCCACTGAATTTAATCTGAATTCAATAGCATTTTAAAACAGTGTTCCTCAAAGCCCATTGGCCAAAAGTTTTAACTTTTGGTTGAATATAATTTATAGCTTGCAAAATCATTCATGGACACTGTTTGTGCCGAACCTTTGTTTGTTTGTTTGTTCTCCAACCAGCAAGCATTAAAAATGGGCCTTTTTTTCACATCTAACTCAGCCACCATTCATGCTCTTCTCACCTCAAAGCAGCCCTGCTGCCTCCATTTGCTACAATTGCACCCCCCAAAAAGAAACAAAACAATTTACTGCATTTAAATAAAAGAACAGCTAAGATCTATTCACGGAAACGTAGAGTTCTCCGAAGAAAAGTCAGTAATCCTGTCATATGGATCTGCCGAAATGTTCTGTGGTTTTCCGAAGAGTTGTTTTAGAAAAAACCAGAACAGAACTACTTGGTAGAAAATCATACTTGTGGATGCGTTTGACCTGTTAATCCAGATTCTACATGCTGCCAAGAACCAAAGGCATAATCACTGCTCGTGAATCAATGCTCCTGCAAGGCCTCTATCAGGTCACGGACTGCTGCAACAGAGTTTAAGCTCGGCGGAGGAGTAAGCTGAATATCCTGGGAAATGGTTCAGCTTAACACAGATGGCAATTTAAGAAACAAAATAATCAAAGTTCTCTGCTTGTGTGAGTGCATCTCTCCATCATTTAAAGGGAGTTTAAATTCAGGTGCGTGCAGAGAGAGCGCACATACTGCATGTTCAACAGATGGGTAGAGGAGACAGACAGAGGGAGAAAATGCTTGGAGGCTACTTTGTACTCCTGTTGTTGCGTCCCTGGTTGTCATTCCCGTTCAGCGTCACGGGAGACACCTGCTCGCTTCCAAAGGTGAGCGTCTGGGAAAACATTTTTTTCCCTCTGACTCCACGAAGCCGCACGAAGCTGCACGTGCTTATCATCTTGCATTATATACGGCGGAAAAGAGTGAGGAGAGGTAAGGGGAACAGGAGGCGGCACTGCGGCAGACGCGCAGCACAGTTGGAGGCGCTACAAGTAAGATCGCCCCCACAAATCAATCGGACTTCAGCGCGTGATCAGGTAGTTTTCAAAAGGCTTTTATGTTGCACGATGAGATGCCAGTACGGATGTTAGTCGAGGAGCTCCCCTCCCTCCCTTTCAGTCCCCAGTGCACCCTCTTCGATACATCCTGGCTCTTTAACATTCAACTGGAGAAAGCACCCACTCACTCAAGCGCACAGTGCGCAAGGAAAATCGGCATTGGCCCCCTCTAACCTAAAGCTATAATCAGGCCACGGAGGAGACATCCTCCTGCCAAGAATCATTTCCAGCCATTAAGGGAAGTGGGACTGTTAAAGAAACATCCACGCGGGTGGAAGAGCTCTGTTTATCAGTGCTATTCAAAAGTCAAAATGGCATCGTGGAACACCCCCGTCCCCCCCGTCCCCCGCGCCAACCCAACACCCACAAACGAAGGAAGAGAAAAACCATCATTGTGCACGTTTGAAGAGGGGGCGACGTGAGCATTTAAATTCGTCTAGAAAGGCGACCCAGAGTGGACGGTGGAAATAAAAGTGTCTGTGCAAAGCTGCGTGCGCACGCGTAGCAATTTTGTATGTGCGTGCGTGAGTACACTTGTGTGGGGGTGCGTGCGCGTGTTTCTTTTGGCCAATGCGCAAAGTTACAGGTCTGCCAGCGGCTTTATAAGCGATCAAACAGCACTCTGTGTTTCGGGCTGAGGGGCTTTGGGATTCTGGGGGGCTTCTGCTATCCACCTGTGCTCTACTCGTGGCTCATAATTGAACTGCTGAGATATGCGTGTTTTTTTTTTATTTATTTATTTTTATCTGGTGACCGCTACTTTCGTTCAAGCTCACAGATCACACAAAACCCAAGAATAAAAACTCGTCGATGTGGCTCAGGCTTGTGAAAGTACACCAGGCGATGATAACTGTCCCAATGCCTGATTCTTCATACATCAGTAAAAAAAACAAACTACAAAAACTACAAAAAGAAAAGAAAAGAAAGAGAAAAAAGGACAGTGATTCTATGAACGGCAAGAACAGTGTATATAAACACATAAGCAAAACACTGCTCTGCAAGTAGAAAAGACGTTGAGTTGTGCTGATTGAACACGTTACCTGATCGCTGTCAGCAGTAGTTATTTGAGGCGACGGCTATTCCCCGATCGGTTCCGTGGATACAAATTAAGTTTCCCATCCATGGCACGTCTCATATGGAGAAGGAGACTATCATTCATTCATTAACGCTCGCTGCTGCGCGGAAGCTTCTTCCCCACAAATGTTCTCCGCGAGGCATCCCACTTCTGCCAGTCCAAAACGGACCAGAAAAATAATAATAATAAGGAATGAGAGTGGGGAAAATAACAATTTAAATAAATCGAAACAGGGAAATCATAAAGTAGGTACCCTGCAGATCAAACGAAATAACATGAGAGGAAAGAAAAAAATATGTTTAAAAAAGAACTGAAAAGAAGGGTTGTGGCTTTTTTTGTATGTCCAGTTTTGTTTTTTTTAAAAAAGAAGAAAAAACATAAATCCACGTCATATAATCTCCATGGTTTGGCGCATAGAAGCACGCTGTATATTCCAAATCGCAGGGAGGACGCGCTCAGTTAGCAGCGCCGCAGCAGCAGCAGCGGCAGCATTAGGGGCAGAGCAGAAGAACGGCTTCTTTTTCGAATGACGTCCGGTACTCCAAGTCCAAGGAAGCTCTTCATTTGAAACAGGGACTGAAACACAGAGCGCGAGTGTGAAGGGAGTGAAAACAGAAGAAATAAAAAAGAGAAGCAATCCTCACTCCGTTTACTGCCCCTTTTCTCCCCCTCTTCCTCCTTTCACAGGGTGAGATGTGTGTGTGTGTGTTTGTGTGCGTGTGTTTGTGGCTTTTGCCTGCTCTGGCATTTGGAATAGGGATCCACAGGCAGCGACTCGCAGTTGGGCATCTGGCTCCACTGCAGTCGCTTCACAAGCGGAGGAACGAGATGCGCGCCCTCGCTGCCCTCCGCCGGGGATCCGTCAGGCGCGTTCACGTTGGAACCTCCCCCCCTTCCCCGCCTGCCCCAATCCCTCCCTCCTGCTCTTTCTGCCTCTACTGACGTCAGGCCGCGCAGTTTCCAAATACAGCAAGAGCAAAGACTTCTAACTCGCACAGTCCTGAAATAATAATTCTGCATATTTGAAAGCTCAGAATTATTTGATATCTATTAGGCTACGCACGTGTATCTAACATTTCCCACTTCATCTGCATAAAGTAGGTCCAAATCTCAAAGGGCATTTGGGATACTACTTAACAAGTCTGCTATTAATAACTGTTGGGAATGAAAAATGGCAATACAATCTATCTCAGTAGTTGTAGAGTCCTTTCTTACGGCTTTTTCTAGACTCAAATCCTTAGCTTCACGTTTTCATGACTTCTGTATGGGATTCACTTATTTCATAGCATTCCCTAGACAGAAGATGATCTGATAAGACCTTGGGGTGCATTGCTGCATATATTTGCATAAGGCTGAGAAAATAGTGACGGTACATTAGTCAACTCAAGTGTTTCTTCTGACGGCTGGGCTATGAAGGAGGAGCTACAGCAGTGCAGCTCCAGCGCTGACAGATTGCTAAGCATCCATTCAGCCGTCATCAATTCCTCAGTCTTCTGCAACTAGTCATGCATTCTGAGTCATATTTAACATATTAGTTTAACTTTGATTGCGATGAAGTCTGATCTAATTGCACAAGCTGAAGTTGTTTTATTATTCAACATGTTGGTGCTTCAAGGAGAGAGAACACAGCGTGAAAAACAAGTGCTTATTTCTGAAGACAAAAAGTGGACTATATTACTTTAACAGCCCAGATTTGAAAATTGTTCACTACTAGGCTCATTGCACACAGCTGAAGATGATACAGAGAAAAACAGAAGTTATCATGAATCCGTGCCAGGCAGAACTTGTCAGAGCTTGGATACTAATCACCACAGCTACAGGTACTGCAAGTCCATCATTTTGCTTTAAGTAAATAAAGCTGCATTTTTCTCTATTCCCTCAAAGATTTTGATGTAGCAGGCTGCTGCATTTCCTTTGGGTCTATATATTTCTTTGGCCTTTTTCTGTGACCATTTTGTGTGAAAATGTGTTGGTTTTTTTATGCTACTAGGCTAAGGGAGTTGTATTAATTCACCGAATAGGTCCACTTTTCATTTTCTGAAAGATGCATTTGTTGTTAATTTGGCAGAATGCAAACTAAAACACACTGATACGTCAGGAGAGAAATGTGTCTTTATGTTGCATAGGTTTATCAAACGATAACTAGAGTTTTTCATTAATGTGGCATTGACAAATGATCAGTCAGTGTCAACTTTTCCTCCTCTTTATGAAAGACTTTTGATGACAATTTTAACCATTTCCATGAGAGGATTCTGCAGAGAATGGAATTTGTGGGCTCTAAAATCAGATCAAATTAGAGCACAAAGTAGATTAAAAAGCACAAGGCATGTTCTTATTTACTTTCATTAAAAGATGCCATTGCAACCAATTCTGCAGCTGCATATACTGATGAAAAATGTCTCACCTTTAATTCATTTACTGACCGATAGGAATCTCCCTTTATGATTTACAATCTCTCATGAATAATTGAAAAAGGCATTCTGATAAGGTTAACTGCTTTAATGGAAGCCACAAAACAGATAATGTGCAGACTTTCATCTCCTCTACATACCAAATGTCCAGGGTGGTATGCAAACATCAGTCAACCCTGCCATTCTGGCAAGACAGCAGCTTAGAATAACAACATCCGTGTGGGGGGACATTTTTCAAAGACTACTACAGCTGCTTTAGCATCACCAGCCTATGAGATTGATTAAAAATTAACTATAAATGTTTATTCTGTGTTAAACACTGAGGGTTGTTGAAATAAGCTTAAAACAGCATTAATTAAAAAAAAAGAATGTTTAAAGGAAGACTAAAGTGCTGCGTCTTTTTATTTTACTATTTTCATTCACAATTTTCTATTGTGTTTCTTTAGAAATACTAAATACACAAATAATTTTTATTTATCTATTTAATATTTCTCACATTTGATTGAATTTCACAACTAGATTTTGAAGTGTTCAGCCAACATTATTCAACTTTATAATATCATTGTCATATTAGAGAGGTTGCATTGGGTTAAGAACCGTTATTGTTGGCCAAGGAAACCTAATAACACACTTGTTATATCAAGTTATAAAAATGAATGCCTCATCCATGGGCATTTAAAATACCTACTAATAACCTCGGTGCAGGAAATAAAAAGTGAAAGGAAAAGCTGAAACAGCCACACAGTGGAGGCTGGGTGGCGGAAAGAACGGCAAAGATTGCAATAGTGTCTGCAATTTACGAACTATGGAGAGCTCATTGAAGTTTTAAGATCATGCTTTTAGTGACACTCTGAGTGGTCTCATACACAAAGACCTGGGAAGGTTTCAGCACCATGGAGAGCTCCAACACTATTTTGGAAAGGTGTTGCCGGCAAGTTGAACCTAATTCTTTGAGCATGCTTGTAATCACAGACTCACATGAATCAGTTTCCTGGAGAGTTATTCTTACTTGAACTGGTTGCTGAGATTTTACTGAACCCTAACCATAACTAGCTGTATTGCACAAATATCGATTCCTCTTTGTACAAATGTAAAGTCTTTCAGTCTAGCTCAATCTCAAATAATGTATGACATATATAAGCAATACATTTTTTTTTTATTTAAATAAAAGAAAAAAACATGCTTAAGGAATTTACCATGTCAACTAAAGGAACACTCTTTGTTTTTCTTGAATCAGATTTATTTTCCATACTTCCTGTTATTGACACTATCTCTTACAAGAAATGTATGTTTCAGTGTCCTGGAGTTGAACAACACTGCCGGTGGCCATGCTTTTAAAAACAGCTGGGTCACATTTTGCAATGCATGTAGTGTATTTTGTGTATATAGACAATATCAGCTCAAGTCAGTTGAACCTCTTGACCTAATTAGCTGACATCTGCCATGGCCAAAGGGAGTGTGTTCCTGAATAGAAACTATAGAAAGTCCC
Organism: Leptatherina wallacei; assembly: GCA_028567055.1. NCBI lineage: Eukaryota > Metazoa > Chordata > Actinopteri > Atheriniformes > Atherinidae > Leptatherina > Leptatherina wallacei. Next base: position 9,594,065 of record JAOXYM010000018.1, read on the forward strand.
TTCTCTATAAAAAGAACATTACAGCATGGCTTAGGTTTGCAAAGCTGTATGTGAACAAACCACAAGACTTCTAGAACAATTTTGACTGTACAGATGAAACCAAAGTGGAGATGTTTGATTTTTACATTACTGGAGCCGTGCATTATGGGTCAAATATCAACAAAATATAAACTCATGTCTGTTAAGCACGGTGGTGGAGGTGTGATGCTTTGGGCTAGATTTCAAGCCACAGGATCAAACCACTTTTGCAGTCACTGAGTCGAACTCCTCTGTAAACCAAAGTGCTTTAGAGTCAATTGTGAGACCATGTAGCTGACATCTAAAGCTTGGTTGAATTTCCATCACAGAATGGGGTAATGATCCAATGAAAGCAGCAGAGTGGCCAAAATTTAAAAGCATCAAAGGTTTTCTTTTGGTAAAGACATTAACTGTATTGGAATAGTGAGAGAACTGTGTTTACACAACTGCCTATATACTTCAATGAAACGAGGCAATGCTAACAAGAAGAGTTTCACTGTAGAAAAGTAGCTGATAGCATCATATCAATGTCTGTAAGAGATACTGATGAAAGGGTGGTAGTGATTGTTGAAGTAACTGTAACTTGGATGTCATCTTTTTCTGTATGACAATGGCATACACAAAATTATCACCTCACATGTTTTTTTGTCAAAACTGGTATTTGTCATCTGGTATTGAGTCATTACCTGCTGTGTTTTCATAGACTGTTTCTATATTTTTGCTTTGCTTTTGTTTCATGACATACTATTTAATTTATTTTTGTCAGAGGTAATATTTACTGAGCTTAAAGAGCAGCTCAGAATGAACTTTATATTATTTTGTCATAATGCAATACATTAAACCTTAAAGTTAATGAAGGGGGTACTTTCCTTTTACATGACTGTATGTATCTCAGTTTTTACTTGATGATAAAAATAAAAATAAATGGCCAAACATATTTATATAACTCCACCACTGACTTCCTAATCAGAGCAACTGTAGTTTTCTTCTCTGTAATTTTAAACGCATGCCTTGTCAGAAAATGTTATTGCCTGTGTTTGATTAATTTTCTCTTTACTGAATGGCTGCCGAACAATGGCATGTTTGATTTGTTTCCCACAAATCAGGGAATGTGTGGGCTACAGCTTCAGAGCTGAAGTTGTATTGTTAACCCTCCTAATTTTTCTTTTTCACTTTGCTACTCCAATATATGAGCCTGTGGTATATTGCTCATGGATATTGTCCTTAAATACTTCATTCTGAATGACAAACAGAAGGGTAGCCAGCACATGCCATTGTCAATTACACACTTTGGGAAATGACAGAGACTGCAAGTTTAGTGGTTAAAGTAGCATTTATTTTAGATTTGTATTTAAAATACAAAGCAGTCATCGGATTCCACATATTATTCTAAATCAGTATTGGGGAACTCTGATCCTAGAGGGCCACAGTCCTGCAAGTTTTCAATGATTCCCTGCTCCAAGACACCTAAATTCAAATCAAATGGATCCAATAGCCTATCAAGTTCTGCACAGTGACTCATTCATTTGAATCAAATGTGTTGGAGCAGGAAAGCATCAAAAATCTCTTGGATGAGGCCCAATTTTCCCCTCCACTGATTTAAATAACACTATGGTTTTAGCCAGTAAGATTAACTTTGAAAAGTCAGCTGTTTATTTTATGTCGACCGTAGGTTTTTGAAGATTGTGTTCACAACATTTCATCTCATCTGAAACAAAAAACCATCATCAATAATTTAGCATTTTCAGTTTGTTTAATTGTTCTGGCAGTGCTCTTGGTCTGTGGTTATGGGAAACAGTGCCTGGACATCACAGTCACTGCATACTTCTTTCCCATGATTGGTTGCTGGATCTCTGATGCTCACCTTCCATCTTATCAATGTAGCCTGCATAGCATGTTGGCTGTCATTGGAGATAACTTGTGTTGGACAGTATTGACTCCATATAAAAATACTTTTTATGCTAATTAAAGGGAACATTAGCATTAAGCTTTCTCAATCAAAAGTGCATATTATAGTCGGAATTACAAAAGCAGGTATTTTATGAGTAGGCTATTATTTAATTACACCATAAGGCCATGTGGTTGATAGGGATAGGGACATAAAACTTTTAATATACAGTTTTGCACAAAATTATTCATACCCTTACATTAAAGAAAAGGCAAAATTCTTGATACTAATTCAATTAACTGGAGACTGAAAAAGTAATAAGAAAGATCAATTTGCTAAATTATACTTTAATGAAATACTACATTATTTTTCAACTTAATTGAGATGAAAAAATAATAAAAAACAAACAAACAATACAGTCCTGGATCAATGAGAAACTTTGGTGATGAGCACTGGGCCAAAACACCTGCCAATAGGTGCAGAAGTCTGACTGAAAGTTACAGAAAACACCTGATTGCAGTGATCACCTCAAAGGATTGCTCAACAAAATATTAGCTTATGAGTGAAGTATATTAGTTTATCATATTTTTTGCTTGTTTTTTTTTAATATTTAAATTGAACCACAATTCAGAAACAATGTCATGATTTTCATTAAATTTGTATTTCTTTTTACTTTTGTCAATTTCAGCTTATTTCAGTCACAGCTGTATTTTTTCCTTTTGCAATGGAAAGGTTTGAATATGTTTGT
>JAOXYM010000018.1:9611563-9623267 GCA_028567055.1 Leptatherina wallacei
CCACCCCACCCCATCACCCACAGTCCAGACTGACACAGCTTAAAATAACAATGATAGCATCAATAATCATTTGAAAAGCTTACACCATGGCAAAGGAGAGGCTACCGTACAAAAAGCTTAATCCAATCATGACAATGCAGGAGCCAAAATTGGTAATATCCACAAATCTGACCATGCATGTGAGGAAATAATCAGTCACATTGCCAAGGAAATGTGTTGCAAATTCGTCTGCAAGGTGAAAGAAATGGATTTACGGGTGTCAATCACAATTGTTGAAAGCACCATTCATGGCAGTCCCTATCTTATAATCTATGTAAGATGTGATGTCAGCAGTAAGGGGGATGTAGACAATGTTTTCCTGGATCTAGTGGAACTTAAAGATGGAGTCGATGCTGAATCTATTTATAAGTTGATGATGGTGAGTATACATAAAGCTGGAATGGATGGTGACTTTTTGAAGACACACCTGATAAGCATTGCCACTGATGGAGCTGTGGTGCGCACAGGAAAAGGCAGTGGACTTGTTGTTAGACTCAAAGAAAAGTTTCAAAATGTGCAGTCTGTTTACTGTCTGGCGCATAGATTAGAATTGGCTGTCAAACATGCTCTTAAAGAAGTGGCTGGCACTGATCAGTTTGAGTTTTTTATTTCAAAGTTATACTCACTACAATCAGTCAACCAGGAATGCCAGATACCTGAGAGAAGCAGCGGCCAAGCTTGAAATGGAAATACAGAAAATAGATCAAATCTTCATCATCAGATGGGTGGCCATCAGCTTTAAAACAGTAAAACCACTATGGAAAGATTTATCTGCACTAGCACTCTATTTCAAAACAGCCAGTGAGGACACATCACACAATTATCTTGAGAGGCAGAAATAAAAGAGACATCTGAAGCACCAAACTAACTCAGGATTTGTGGAAGGTCATGAAAGACATCCTGTGTGAACTCCAGAGCCTGTCTCTCAAGCTGCAGAAAAGTAAAAAATAAAAATAAACAGGTCTTGGTTTTATGAATCAATAGATGCGTTAAATTTCCATTACAAATTTCGACAAAGTACAATTGTGATATGCCAGTGTTTCTATTGAATGGTGTTTAGCGAATAAGCCATAATTTTCGTAAAATCTCGTCCCGCAAGAATCCATTTTGAGGAAGATGGAGATACAAAATGTTTTGTTTTAGAGCATTTCACTGTTGTTTATTATCAAGGATGAAGGTAATATTCATCCATCCATCCATTTTCTGTACCGCTTAATCCATGCAGGGTCGCGGGTGGGCTGGAGCCTATTCCAGCAAGTATCAGGCGAAAGGCAGGGTACACCCTGGACAGGTCTGAAGGTAATATTTTTCTTATTCTTATTTGTAAAAAGATTCCAAGTCTCCTACTCCGTTCATACATTCCACGCCATCTTTACTCCAAATAAACTGGTCACGTGACCCTGCTACGTCACATCCAGGGAAGTGGAAATGTGGAAAAACTGTTTCCATTACACTTTTGCGAAATAGTTCTTTAATTGATACGTCTGAAAAACCACCTCCTGAGAGTGTACAAACTTTTTTAGCGATATTTGAGAGGTTTTTGTAGGTGTTTCCATTACCAGATATTTATTGTAATATTTAGGTTTTGGGTAATTCTAGGGGTAATGGAAAGGAGTCATATTCTGGTCCCGATGCTCAAAGCTCTTGACAAGCGTTTTTAGCCAGGAGAGCAGGACGATCTGAGTTTGCATGGCGAACCAGTAGTACACAGCCTTGCGAAAGTACTTGTAGAACCATACAGGGAGGCCATGGAGCAGTTTCAAGATTGGAAACTACATGGCACTGCATGGGGGAAAACCTTGGAAAGATTGCACATAGCAAGTTGCATGTATCTTCCCAAGTCAACTGAGTGCGAGCAAGGCTTTTCTGCAGCTAATAACATGGACAACCAGATGCACAACAGGTTGCACAAAGACAGTCTGTTTTCACTCCTGTTTGTGGACTTCAATGGATCTCCTCTGGACAAATTCAACCCAGTTCCATTAATCAGAAGCTGGATTAAAGCAGAACATCACCTCTCTTCTTCCCGGAAACCAGGACAGCAACAACAATAAGTTGAGCCAAGGCATGTTTGGCCTATTCTAACTTAAGGTAAGAGGCTATTTTTTCAATCTTTGCAGTGACTGAATTGTGATGACAGAACTGATTGTTTTGTGTGCCACTGTGTGTGTGAGACAGAAAGAGAGAGAGACAGAGATAGAGAGAGAGAGAGCGAGTGTAGAGAGAGAGACAGAGAGAGATAACTTGCCATGGTGTTGTATGGCTTGTTGTAGGCTGTCTGTCAGCATCCGCTATGATGCTTTTTCAGTTTGAGAGATGGCCTGTTTGCATGGTTAGGCTTAAATCCATGAAATATTGTAATGTTATAGACCTACCACATGTTGAGAAAATTCTGATCGGTATTGCGCAACAATCGGGTGAAGAGTATTTCACACACTGAGCACTTTGGCATTGGTTTTGGCCAATCAGTGGCTTTTGGATTATTCCCAGTAGGCGATTAACAGTTTGGCCATTGTTCTGATAGAAATAAATAAATTGAATTAAATTGTGTCCAATATTCGTTTGTTTCTCATTGCTCCTCTTTCTGAGTGCCAACATTTTGCTTTGTTTCCCCCGCAAAAAGAAAAAGGATTGAAGTGGATACATGTTACTTTATCGCTATCCATAGGTATGTTACTTAATTGCACTGTAGCTATGGAATAGGAGTGTTTGCCTGCCATTCAGGAGGTCGGCAGTATAATCCCTGGCTTCCCGAGTCCATATGTTCAAGTGACCTTTGGAGACACACTTAACACAACTTAGGTTCCAATGAATTCATAGATGTGTCAATATGTGTACAGTTTAATACAGAAAAAAAATCGCTGTATGGCCTGTGTTGTATGAGGGTGTGAGTGTGAGCAATTCTGTCTGGTTGTGTATAAAAAACACTGATTGGCTAACAGTGTCTAATATTTAATATTAGACATTTACATGTTACACTTTCTGAACTGAAGCAGTTTCCCTTCCCAAAGGTAATAGAGATTGTGGATTTTCAGCATAGCTATACAAATTGTTTTCATTCATCACCTGATACAGCAATAAGAAGAGCTTTAAAAAGAGAAAAATGAAGATGAAGATACGACGAGGGGCTGAAAAGTTTGGATGTAATAAACTAAAGGTGGTGGAAGGTGTTATGGTTTACCATGCCATGTTTGTGTTTTACGTGTATTTTCAGTTCATATTCTCTTACCATGTTATTCATGCAGAGACTCTGTTCACCAATCAGCCTTATTCAGCCCACATGGGCTTTGCCTTATTGTTTCCTTGTCTCGCCCGTGCTCAGCACTACATAAACTCTCGCCAGTCGGTGCTTTTTTCCCCAGATTATTGACAGCCTTGTCCAGTAGACGTCCTGTGGTCTTTCCTTACTCTTGTTTGGTTCAAGTTGCTGACAAAGTTCACATCCCTAGATTGTTGTCTCCTTGCCTTGCTCTGCCCATGACAGACATTTTCTGCTTATCTGAACACTGGCCCATGCTCTGATTGTTGACCACCGATTCTTGCCTATCCACTTATTAAGTATTCTGACATCTATCTTCTTGTGTTTGACCATTGCCTGTTTATTGACCATGTATCTGGATTGGTGCTTTAACTGTGGAGGTTTTCAGTGTCACAAATTCAAGCTGTGGATCTGGATTACTTCTCCTGCTTTGATCATTGACAGCAGTCATTATCAGTGTCTCTCACACTACTGGGGGAGCACTCTTCAGACAAAGGAGTGCTGAAACGAAGCTTCTGCCAACCAACATTATCACTGACTTCTATTCAATCAGTTTATTCCTTTTTAAAATTTCTTATATCTGTATTGTGGCTGAATTTCCGGGTCTGTTACAGGAATTTAAAAATGGTTACGTAATTATTTCCCTGACAAATTTTGTCATGCAGATCTCCATTAATTTTGCTTATTCCATGAGTCAGGGTCACAGGGAAGCTGGAGTGTACAGGATACACCCTGGACAGTTAGCCAGTCTGTCGTAGGGCCACCATGCAGATGTAAATGGTAAAACATGGGGTATCAATTGAAACAATACATGCAAATACAGGTTAATGTAGTTTTGCAGGAAACATATGCACCAAGGCTCCAAATGAAAAAATAAGAGAATAAGTAGTATGCTTGTCTTGGACATAAAATTCATGGTATCAGAGCTAGTTCCACTCCAGGCCTGACCATTTCTAAGAATCTTGAAGCCATGTGAACCTCTTGTCTGCCAGATGCCTACCAAGGCTTTAACAGCATTGTTATGCTGGGAATGAATTGTTATGTCTGGGAATATAACATTTTTTCACATGTTTCACAAATTGCTGTGAGACTGTAACCTAAGGTCAAAAGTGACATGTTTTTTTACTTGATTCTTACAACAGATTCTATGTAATACTCACCAAGCAGGAATCTATTCAGTACAATAAGTGAGTTTAGTTACTTTTTAAACTCTGATGGAAATTCCCATTTGAGAGAAAAAGTATGTAAAACTCATTTAACCTCAGTTATATATACCTGTAACACAGCTCTCCTTTCCAGATTTGATTCTAATTACAGCACATAAAATACGAGGCTTTTTTGCACTCCATCACCAAAAGGTGGGCAGAGGGAAGCAATTAATAAAACCTGGTGTGACAGTAGTGATGACGGTTGATCTTGCCCTCCAGGAGATAAGTTAGCAATTTCATGCCAGCAGAAAACACCCATCACCATTAGAGAGCTGCACTCACTGAGGAATTGCTGCTATTTCCATCATTTTGACAATACCAACAGGGAATCAAGATGAGAGGGAGATTGCCTGGTCTTCTGGGATGGGGAGAGTTGGACTTTCAAAGAGGGGGGGGTATTGTGTATCAGTGCTGTTTCAGTAACTTAAAACTGATAGTGGATGACAAAGTTTCCCTTCAGTTAAAAACTCCAATTAAAGAGGTTAAAGGTTTAGAAATGTGTTCAAGTAGAGATGACCGGATAGGAAAACCTGTTTTAGGTTTTACCATTAAATAACTAATAACCCATTCCCACAAACTGGGCCACTAGGTGCTCTTCTGTTTTTTGTCTCCTCTTTTGATCCCTCTCCCTCTTTTTGTTTTGCTCTTCCTTGACGTTTTGCTGCTTTGTGTTTAGCCTCAAGACAGGTCTTCCATGTGCTCTTAACTAAATGGGACTTTTGTCGAGGCCATTGTTAAGAGCTCAGTCGAGGCACAGACAGCACGCTCCAATAAGCACCGCAAACACTAAAAGGTAAAGGCTATGGCCCTTAGTTTCAAGTCTATTTGTGATTTGTGTGTGAGAAAGAGGAAAGTGGAAAAAGGACACTATTATCAATAAATCTATATATCCAAATTTAAATGCTTTTCATTGTATTCTGCTGTACAAACAAGTATGTGTAACCTTGCAACTCTGCTATCCACAGCTGCTTGTTCTGTGTAAGTGTTACATAAATAGTAAAACATGAGAGCAATGAGCACAAACTGTACTGACAATAAGGGCACAGCATGTCTGTTTAAGGAACACAACTTTAACTCCTATTGCATACACTTTTAAAAAAAAGGAAATCTCTATTTTGGTTCAATTTTAGCCTTTTACAGTCCATCCATAATTCATATGTGTGCAATCTTTTAATAGCAAGGCTCAAAAAGAATCACAGCAAACTGTTTAGTGACCCAGAAAAAAAGACATAGTGCATACACTAAATGGAATTTATACTTGGTGTTCAGTGGGTCATAAAATATATGAAAAAAGATAGAAATTTTTCATGTTTTGGCTGGACAGACTGATATATTCATTGAGGATAACATGCTGTTGCAACAAAACTATGACTTCCAAGACCCCCGACAAGCACAAGAAAAATGGAGGAAAAAAAGCTGTCTAAACAGCATTGTCACATGGTGGGTTACTGCAGTACAAATTAATTATTTATGATCGGCTTTTCTGTTTCCTTTGGAAAGCAGAAAGAAATTTTGAGAGACACTTTCTGCCTTTTTTTTTATATTGTCCTGGCCGTTTCTCTCCCTCTAAGGTTGCTAGGATGCTGCAGTTTTATGTAGGCTTAGACCAAAGCAGAGAGTTATAACTGTTGTAGTCTGTAAAAATTTACGTGAACATCTTTAATGAGAGTTACTGTATAAATGATTACACTTTGTCATCAATACACAAGAAACCCTGACACAAACATAGTTTTAGTGGGGCGTGCTGCGAGGCGTCACACCGAGCTGTGTGGCTGCTGACCCTCAGTTTTGTTAGCAAACAAAACACACATTTCACAAAGATTCCAGAGTGGGCAAGGTGAGGGCGGGGAGCCTTCGTACACACCTGTTTTCCGGACACGCTGGGGGTTGTGTTGGCGGTGCTCTGGTCCCCTGCGTTCTGGCCTGCATTGGGTGGTTGTCCAGGGGGGGTTTAATGTGGGGCACCACCTCGACAAGAGATGGATGGGGCCCGGGGCCCTACGCTCTGCTCACGTCTGGGTGGTCAACGCCTGGCGGGGCCAGCGGTTGTCATCCTTAGCCCCCGTGGGCCTGTGCTCATTGGCCACAAGACACAAGGCTCCTTAGTTTTTGGGGAGTAATTGGGGTACTTTAAAAACAGATGGTGCCAAACTGTGCTAAAACTACTAGAATTCTAATTTTGTTCTGCTTGATTTTATCTGAGTTAGCCAAGAGGAGATATGTTCACATATTGTACAGTGATTTGAAAAATTAGGCACAGGGCTCAAATGATTGAAAAAACATGTTAAACCTGCTTTAATTACATATTCCTGGTGTCCATAGTAACTTGCATTTTCAAGGGCTTACTAAACTAGCTTCTAGGGCTGCCTTACATCAAGGTACTGCATGATGGTACCGAGATAAATAAGCAAAGAAAAGGAGGGATTGCAGTTTTACATGTGGGTCAATAATGGTTCCCTTTTGTATGAACATGAGGTACTGCATGCACAGAAAACCTATATAACATACCAAAGAAAAATGGAAAACAACATCATCTGACCTCGTAAATATTATGAATGCTTGTCAACATATTTTGGTCTTAAAGTTGCTTTAGTCAAAGTTTGTGCTCTTAGATACTACGAAGGCTGGGGGCATTCATTTCAAAATAGCAACAACAGTATTATCTCCATGTATTACTGAAGGCATGATGGGTATGAAAAACCCTTGAAGCTCTCATGTCTTGGCAGAAAAAAAAGATTTTGAAGTGTAAATGCTCTCAAAGTGGCATCCTTGGTTTGGGGAAGCTCTTTGAAAAATTCAGTCATGTTTCTAAGCTCAGCTTGTGCTTTTTCTGACATGTTATTTTTATTCCAAGGGCTTTAAAAAAATAGAAGAAAGAAAAAGAAAACAAAAACCGCAAGCGTTGGAACATATTTTTACAATCAAGACCTTGTTTCACAGAACTTCTTATCTTTATAGGTTAAAAATGAATAACAACCTAATACTAACACCTAGCTATGACCCAGTACTAATATGCACATTTAGTTTAATGTTATCAATAAAGCACCAAAATGAATTGAGCCTCCCTGATATGAGAGTCACAGAACCCATCACAGAAGCATATTGTACATTGACAGGTAAATGCAAAGCTCACACCTCACTCCCCACTTGTTTATTTATGAGATGCAAATGAGAATCTTTGATATTACATCAGAGTGCCTCATTAAATCAATCAGCCATGTCATAACTTCCAAGCAGCCATTTAGTCAGAGTTGGCTAGTTTGTGGCTAATTCCCAAGGTTGATTAACTTTTTACTGTATTTAAGGTTTTGTTTACATTTTTATGTGGTGTTTTTTTCAAAACTTTTGACATGGTGCACTATGTCAGAGTTTGTCAGTGAGCAAAGCTGCACCCGTTTTCCTCAGTCATGCATTTTGATTACTTGTTGATGTGATAAAAGCATCCATTTGTGTCATTACAGGAAGCTTCATGACTTAATATCATCTATTTTGTATTCTTATGGAATTCTGCTGATGCAGTGATGGCAATTTTATTATTTGCGGGAAAAAGAGAGAGATTCATGTATTATTAATACTAAAATGTCAGCAAACATGAATCCTGAGTCTTTTCACTAAAGCACGTGTTGCTATCCTTGGTGCTGACTGCAGTATTTTAGCTCATATGTACACAGTAGCAAAATGGAAGAAACAGCTGTGCACACAAAAGATTCTAGATAAAAAGACATGTGAAAGCATTTAGGTTTTCCTGCTGTGGTCTCCTGAAGGTCCAGTCAACCTCTTAAAGCTCAACTTTAATGACAGAAAATACACACTGATCTGAACATTATCTCTGTAAAGGATCAAGTTTTATCCCCCAAAGTACAACTTCCGCAACTCAAAGAGACTTTGACTGTCAGACTGAAGCAGTTTGTGGGTTTTTAAAGGCCAAAATATTCATGACTTGAGTAAATCTTTGAGTTTTATTTAGAATTAGTTTTATTTATTTTCAAAACAGTTTAAAGAGCTTTAGTTAAATGGGTGTGGCTTACTAGAATGTTGTTAGTTTCAGCTTCATTATGCTTTAAAGCTTTTATAGCTCAGATATAATACTGGCGAGAAGCTCTGTCCAAGATTAATTCTGCAGCTACTTGTTGAGCCAATTAAGATGTGATTCCTCTATGAAAAAATAGCCTTGCTGCAGCGCGGATAAAAAAAATCAGAATCTGTTAGTAGCTCTATAATACTAGACTAATGCTGTTCAGTTTATCAAAAATTAAATTACTGAAAAGAGATTGGATGTGGTTGTATATTTCTCCTTTTACATTACAGAAAATCACTTAACAATTCAAGAAATTTGGAAAAATCATAAAAGCCAAGGGTGCTAACCTATGCCGGACATCAATCATCTTTGATCCCCCAGAAGACACTGCATAAAGAACTGTTATTACTGAAAAGCTGCTAACATGGACAACGGATAGGAAACCTTTATCAAGCGCTATAATGAGGAGTTACATTCACAAGTGCCACTTGAAACTTTCCTGTGCAACAAAGGAGTCTTATCTAAACCTTTGCCAGAGGTCTATCAACTTCTCTTAGCTTGGAGGCATCTGGAATGGACCATCACACATGGGAAATGTATATTGTAAACCAGATTCCTCTTTTTTTTTGATGAAATGAACTCCATGTGCTCTGAACCAGAAAGAAAATCCAGATGTTATCAAGCAACAACTCCAAAAGCACAACACTGATGATATGGGTTTCTACCAGTGCCTTTGGCAAAGCCATTTTACACTTCTGTGATAGCAGCATTAAAAGTGTACAGAAAAGTACACAGATTGTCCAGCAACATATACTTTGTTTAAGATAACAAGACATTGCATAACTATTTTGTGCAAACATTACAAAGCATTGTATTTTATCCCAGCTTTCCCTGATTTGGTGCATAGCATTTGGCAATGATGTTTGGCAGAGTTTGCCTCACTTTTTCTTTCAAGCTCTTTCAAGCAATCTTTTGTGTCTTTCGAGTGTTTTTAATTGGATATGAGACTGGAATGATCTGCTGACAATCAATCGATTTTAGCAAACCAAACAATAAGATTAAAATAGTCTACTTCCAAGACACAGCAAAAGCAGTAGCATATAAGAGGTAGATAACAAGAAAAAAAGACCCAACAGTTTTGTAAAATGACATAATTTCCCCCTGCAAATCCAAACAGCTCATAGTGACTCATTTTCTGATCTTGGGGACACAAAATAAAAAGCTATGGTTGATTTTTCCATATATTTTCCTTAAATCAGTTGAGTAAAAATTAAGATAAAATGATTTTAATAAGCTGACCTGCAGGTGTTATGAGTCAGAGTGTTATCGTTAGGTGATAAATAACTTCAATAGGATTCACCTTCAAGGGATCAAAAGTGTCTCTATCATCCCATGGCATTCCTTTCAGTGGTTCTTCAACTATCTGAGCCTTGATCAAAGTGGTGGACCAACAATTCATCTGTACAGCCGTGCCACTAGCATGACTCTACAGATGAAAAAGGCTCTAAACAAACTCACCTCAAAGAAAGCTGTGTCTTCTGTTTTCTTCTTGCAGTCAATATAGGTACAAAATAGCTAGAGGCAATAATACTGTTTGATGTTATTCTGTAAGGTTGAAAAATATTCTGTAATATTCTGTAATGGTATGATGATTTTCCTGGTAGTATAGGTTTAAAAGATAAAGTCAGCATCCATTATATCATTGCTTGTTTCATGAAAAAAAAACACAATTAACAAAACACTAAACCTAATCGTACTTTAATACATTCACTCAGCAGATGCTTTTATCTGAAGCTTAGAAGTGAGAATCACATGTAGGGGAAATGTGGGCCTCGATGACTTGTCCAAGGATGCTTCATGTAAACTGGGGAATTTGGAGATCAAACCAACAACCTTACCACTGAATCACACTGCAGTCATTGTGGACCTTTTTCTTTCTTGTGGCAGTACTTCTTTAATGACAGAAAATATCACTAAAACTAGAAAGTAGACAGAAAACTTATCAAGGTTCTTATGTTATGTTATGACATGTTTCAACGGAAGTCTTCTGTCTTCATCAGAGGATTCACTGGGTAGTGTGTGATGTGTATAAATCAGCTGATTTTACGTTTGAGGCAGTGTTGACCTGTCAATCTGATTCCTCAGTGACAGGCCAACACCAGCCCCAAAGATGACGTACACATCAGCTGCTGTTCATTGAGGCAGTGCCAACCCACCGATACGGCTTGTCTGAATGACCGGTCGTCATCGCCCCATGCTGACAGTCTGCTGCTGGAGGATGTTGCTCTGGGTGTGGGAAAGCAGAAAAGCCCCCTTATCCCGATTCATGGCTTCCAAGATCCAGCGCTGGTGTTGATTCTGTTCCATGCCCGTGACTTTAGCCTTTTCCCAATCCATGATATGGTTTTCCCATTTGCAGTGGTCTGTTATTGCCATTTTCATGTTCTCCTGTAGTGCCTGTTCTTTCCTTGATCGTGTTTGGAAAGAACAGACAAATATAAATATAAGAAATAGAAGCAATATAGATGTAAAAATAGCATCAGCATAGTATTTACATAGTATTGACAGGTTGAAGTAGTGCAGGTATGTGCAGGTATGAGCAAATATGTATCAGCGTGCACTATTGTTCATAAGAGTAATGGCCTGGGGGAAGAAACTGTCTCTGTGTCTAGTGGTTTTGGCGTACAGTGCTCTGTAGACCAGATGGGAAAAGTTTAAAAAGTTTGTGTACACGGTGTGAGTTGTCTGCAGAGATGTCACCTGTCCATTTCCTAACCCTGGACAGATACAAGTCCTGGATGGAGGGTTGGTCGACCCCAGTAATCCTCTCTGCAGACCTGATTGTCCTTTGTAGTCTCTGCCTGTCCAGCTTCGTGGTTGATCCAAAGCAGACAGAGATGAAAGTGCAGAGAAAAGACTGGATGATAGAAGTGTAGAAGGTGATCAGCAGCTCCTGTTGCAGGTTAAACTTCCTGAGCTGTCACAGGAAGTATAACCTCTGCTGGGCCTTTTTTCTAACAGTCTATGTGAGGAGTCCACTTCAGGTCCCGATAGATTGTAGTTCCCAGAAATCTGAAGGTGTCCGCAGTTGACACTGTGTTGTTGAGGATGTTGAGGGGGGCTGGTGTCAAGGGATTTCTTTTTTTTTTTTTTTTTTTTTTTTTTTTTTTTTTTTTTTCC
>JAOXYM010000018.1:9673582-9690113 GCA_028567055.1 Leptatherina wallacei
TCATCAGCGGCAGACACGCAAAATGGATTGCGTGTACTATTTTGTCAGTATAACAGGCGCAATTCTCATTGCGCCCTGATAATAAATCAACTGCGGCCAATTTTTGCGTGTGCAATCAAGTTAGCACTTTTTTTAGAACACGCAAACCTTTCGTAAATCAGGGCCTTAAAGTGTAGAAAATGTTAATGTTACTGAAAGATCAGATAGATTGAAGATAACATTTAATTGTTTTGTGTATATCCCTGATGAAGAGGCAAATAAGTCACAGTTTTGGTTCAAATGCTTTGCTGTGATAATATTGTTTCCCTTTTTAGTAACTGCTGACATTTGCAGTAATGGTGACACTGCAAGGTAAAGATAATGGACACATTTTAAAAAAGCCAACAGCTTTTCACAAACAATTTAACCAATACTGCAATTATATTACGCCAAAAGAGAACTAAAGAGTGAACTGTGATTGAGTTAAAAAAAAAAGGATATGTAAAAACAATTTATTTGTAGTTTTGTCAAACAAAGAATCACTGGCATTTGGCTCATTTTTAGAGAGAAACTGTAGAGGAAGACAGCTCTGTTCAGACCACATTGTGCACTCTCCTGCTCCTGCACAGTGGTCAACATGACCCACTGCTAATAGAATTTTAAGAACTACAGTATATCAGGAATCTTACCAAATGTGATATCCAAAATAGTTGAGAGTGAAAAAAGATTCAACTTCATTCAAATCTTTTTTTTTTATTCAAAAATCTTTACACAATGATAATAAGGAGGGCGGTGATAGGTTGGTGGAATCAGCAATACAGACAGACAAGCCAGGCACCCCAGCATGTCCTCATCAGCTGAATGTAATCTCCAGCAATGGTGACAAAGAAAGGAAAGAAGGGGAAAAAATATTTTAGTAGCATCCATACAAGACATAATAATACACCAGATGAATTACCAACACTAATGGTTGGTCCAGTGACAATAATCCAAGAATTGGCACAAAGTAAAAGTGACAGTGTAATAGGCTGAAGGCACTTGTCCTCTAACTCCTGCAACACAAATTTCCTTTGGCACACAATCAGATGGAAGTGAAGAGACCACACAACATTTTAACATCATTTTATGTTTGCAAATTTGAAAATATTTTCAGTAAATACATTCCAGGTTTGTAACACAAACACAACAATATTTAGGTCTCAACAAGTCTGTATGCCAACATCCAAACAATGCATTAAATCAGGAATAGGTTTCATCAATAACCAAATCACTGTTTAAGTCAGTAGCAGGAATTGAATCATTATACATCAACTGAATCTCCATGCAGGTCTATCACTAAATTAGAATGCAAAAAAATCAACAACTCACAACTACCAACACTGTTGTACAGTCTCTTCGTTGATATTGGCAGAACACTGTGATCCCTGATCCCCAAAACAAATTTTTCCATGTAAATGTGAGTTTTTTCAGGTCTTTGTGAGACTGGACTCCAAATCAAAATAAGAGTGACATCAATGCACTCATGGCATATGATAGGTCCATGCTGCTGTCCTCATTCAGAACCTGTATACCATCTATGTATAAGACTATCCTGTGTGCCTGCAAATGGCTTCCCTCCTCTGTGTTATGGAGCCTGATGCCTGGAGTAGGCACATTTGGCTCCTATTCAACAAACCCACATATCAACCCATATATCTTAAGGAGAATAGAGCAAAAGTAACAACAACAATTACTTCAATATTGGCATATTGTAAATAACTTGTAATCCTTGACAATCTGGTTATTAGAAAAAAAAAATCTAACTAAAATCTTTACCGGCGTACAGAAAGGATGTGTCCTCTCTAAAAACAGAGGGCAGCAGTAAAATTGCTGCACCCTGAATGAGTCCTGTGGAAAAATAATAATTTTGTAATATTTTTGGCCAAATATGTTAGTGTTTTCTTATTATATTAATAAATATATTGATACATTGTCATAAAGAATCATCCAGGCAGTCATCGATTTCCTTCTGACAGGGCTCCTTTAGGACACATAGTGATGCTCTTTGAACGATATCTGTTGCCATTTTATTCAGCTCTGTGACCATTTGTGGATCAGCTTCTACCAGAAATTGCTCCTTCATCTCCCACAGAAGCTGAACAAAAAGGAACAAAACGTATTAGCATCAAATACTTGGTTACCATGTATGTCATAATACACATGAAATCGAATGCCATCAATTACTGCAAATGCTTGAAGATACCAAAAATTATAGGAAGCTTCAGTACGGGAAACTTTTACATTTCTTCTGCGTTGGCATTTGACATTGAAATCCTTCAATATGTGCAGGTTCTGCTCATTTCCTCCTTTAAAGACATTATATCTGGATGCACCTTAAGCATCTCTTTCATTACATGGATATGAGCTTGAATACTCCTCTCATCCTCTCTAGAGTCTACATCTTCCTTAGCCTACAATGCATTAAACAAAACAGCAGTATTTTACAGGACAGGATACATTCGGTTATGAATGAAATGAAACAACGTTGTCCATACATACAGTTGGCCTGTTTATGTGGAGAAGCTGGTATGGCTGACCCATAGAGTTGCACTTCCATCCAGATCCTGCCACTGCAAATTTTGCAAGGATATTTTCACCATTGTGTCAGCACTTTAGAGGTTATCTGTCTTTTTTTAAGACTCATGGACTGCATCCTACAACCAAGAGAGGAATTATTTAGTGAAGGAAATAATCCAGTCAGAAAACAATTGCTGGGCTCGGCAGGACACCGTAGACTGCCTGCACACCCACATATATATACAGTGTATATATATATATATACATATGTGTGTGTGTGAGTCTGTGTATATATATTATCAGTATATGTATAAACTAAAAATTTCTACAGATGAAAAATTACTGTGAAGCCCACCATATTTTCACATTAAAAACAGTGGCTATCTGCTAACTGGGGTCTGCATATTAGAAATAAATGGTATATTAGGCTAATCAGATGGCATGAAGTGCATTTGTTTGTGTTAAAGGCTCAAAATTTATGAACATATTGAAATTTCATCTAACACAGTAGCATTATGTTGACATCCTTAGAATAAAAATTATAGCATTATGTTGACATCCTTAGAATAAAAATTAAAGCATTTTGTTCTCTAAATAAAAGCCCAAGTATGCTGCGGGTCAACCTGTGAATGTGGTTGAATATCAAAAAAACAAATACCATAATAGGCCTGAGGGGCTTTCTGTTTATGAATGTTGCAATGACTTACAATGACTTACAATGTTGCAATGACAATGACCACAGGATATGTCACTATCTGCCATGGCTATCAGGTTTTTAGGTCACTGGCCTGACTCTTTGGCCATTTTATGGGACAGAACTTAGCCTAAAGCTTTCTACAATACTTCACAACTGTGTTTTTAACTTTGGTTAAATGTTTGATTCAAATAAGACTTTTGTTTTGTATATTGAAAGCAAATAATTTTTCCATTGTTGCTTCACCTGTAAGTAATATCCAAGGCTAGGAAATGTATTCATACTGTTGTCTTCAAAGACCCTTATGATGGAAAACAATATTGGACCTAAGTTTCCTTGCTCGGGTGCGGGTCACCGGGGCCCCCTCCTGGAGCCAGACCTGAGGGTGGGGCATGGGGGCGAGCGCTTGGTGGCCAGGCCTTCGCCCATGGGGCCCGGTAGGCACCAGCCAGAAGAAGAAACATGGCCCCCCCCTCCTGTGGACCCACCACCCGCGGGAGGGGCTGTAGGGTTCAGTTGTGTAGTGAGCTGGGCGGCAGCCAAAGGTGGAAGGCGCAGAGCAGGCGTGGGCATACTGGTTGCCCCCCGGCTTGGTGCCTGTGTGTTGGGGTTCGGGTGGGGGGACGGTTCCTGACTGTTGAGAGGGCCAGCCGGAGCTGTGGCTGTAAAGTCGTTTGTGCCTGTCAAGGCGGTAATCCCCAAACTCGCTGGCGGACACCGGCAGTGAGGGATGCTGTCAAGCTGAAGAAGGAGTCCTATAGGGCTTTCTTGGCCTGTGGGACTCTGTAGGCAGCTGACAGGTATCGGCAGGCTAAGCGGAGTGCGGCTTCGGCGGTCGCTGAGGCAAAAACTCGGGCGTGGGAGGCCATGGAGAACGACTTCCGTACGGCTTCGAGGAGGTTCTGGTCCACCATCCAGCAGCTCAGGAGGGGGAAGCAGTGCGGAGCCAGAGGAGCCGGGGGACCCGGGGACGGACTCTCCAATCTCTGGGGCTGAGGTTGCTGAGGTGGTTAAAAAGCTCCTCGGGGGTAAGGCCCCAGGGGTGGACGAGATCCGCCCTGGGTTTCTTAAGGCTCCAGATGCTGTGGGGCTGTCTTGGTTGACACGCTTCTATGGCATTGCATGGACATCAGGGACAGTGCCTCTGGATTGGCAGACTGGGGTGGTGGTTCCTCTCTTTAAGAAGGGAGACCGGAGGGTGTGCTCCAACTATAGGGGAATCACACTACCTGGAAAGGTTTATTCAGAGGTCCGGGAGAGGAGGGTCCGTCGGATAGTCGAATCTCGGATTGAGGAGGAGCAGTGGGGTTTTCGTCCTGGTCGTGGAACAGTGGACCAGTTCTATACCCTCTTCAGGGTCTTAGAGGGGGCATAGGAGTTTGCCCAACCAGTCTACATGTGTTTTGTGGACTTGGAGAAGGCATTCAACCGTGTCCCCCGGGGACTCCTTTGGTGGGTGCTCCTGGAGTATGGAGTTCCGGACTCCCTAGTAAGGGCTGTCCGGTCCCTGTACGAGTGTCAGAGTGTGGTCCGCATTTCCGGCAATACATCAGATTTGTTTCTGGTGAGGGTTGGACTCCACCAAGGCTGCCCTTTGTCACTGATTCTGTTCAAAACATTTATGGACAGAATTTCTAGGGGCAGACGAGGTGTTGAGGGGATCCGGTTTGGTGGCCTCAGGATTGGGTCTCTGCTTTTTGCGGATGATGTGGTCCTGTTGGCTTCATCAGGCCGCGATCTCCAGCTCTCGCTGGAGCGATTTGCAGCCGAGTATAACGCGGTCGAGATGAGAATCAGCACCTCCAAATCCAAGACCTTGGTCCTCAGCCGGAAAAAGGTGGAGTGTTCTCTCCGGGTTGGGAGGGATGTCCTGCCCCAAGTGGAGGAGTTCAAGTATCTCTGGGTCTTATTCACGAGTGAGGGAAGGATGGAGCGGGAGATTGATAGGTGGATCGGTGCGGCGTCTGCAGTAATGGGGGCTCTGCATCGGTCCGTCGTGGTGAAGAAGGAGTTGAGCCAAAAGGTTAGGCTCTCGATTTACCGGTCGATCAAAGAACAAGATTGCGAATACAAGCGGCCGAAATGAGTTTCCTCCGCAGGTTGGCCGGGCTCTCCCTTAGAGATAGGGTGAGAAGCTCGGTCATCCGGGAGGGGCTCAGAGTAGAACTGCTGCTCCTCCGCATTGAGAGGAGCCAGATGAGGTGGTCTCGGGCATCTGGTCAGGATGTCTCCTGGAAGCCTCCCTGGGGAGGTATTCCGGGCACGTCCCACTGAGAGGAAACCTCCGGGTACACCCAGGACACGCTGGAGGGATTATATCTCTCGGCTGGCCTGGGAGCGCCTCGGGATCCCCTCGGATGTGCTGGCTGATGTGGCCGGGGAGAGGGAAGTCTTGGCTTCCCTGCTCAGGCTGCTGCCCCCGCGACCTGACCCCGGATAAGCGGAAGAGGACAGACGGACGGACTGTTGGCCTGTTTGTCTGCAACATAAAAAAAAAAAAAAACTTGAAAAACTGCCCTTATTCACTGGCCACTTTACTATGTCCACCTTGCTAGTATAGGGTTGAACCCCCTCTTGGCTTTACAACTGCCCTATTTCTTTCATCCATATTAAAGGCCCATTATATAACTTTTCAAGCTTAAAACTCTGCTTTCCAGACTTGTTTCATGACACAGTGACATCTATCATGTGCATTTCTAGAGCCGTCGTGGCCCAGAAGCGTACCGCAACTGAGAAACTGCACTGTACACATCCGGGACGCTGCCAGCTGAGTTTTGCTTTGCGCATGCGCTACACGCTAGCAAGTGAATGTAAACAAACCGGCCGTTTTGAACGAACACCGGCGGAATCAGCAAAGAAAAAAGACATTATCGGAGGAAGAGAGGAAACTAAGGAGAGCCAAAGAAGAACAAGAGATAAGACAAGTGTCAAGAAAATACTGTTTTTTACTGAGAGCTCACAGTACAGGTAGGATGCAAGATGCCGAATTAGTCTTTGATAGGGGGCGCACCACTGAGAAAATAGTAAAAGCTGAATAGTGTCTCTTTAACATGACAACATCACACAGTTATTGCTACTAAGGCAACCAAAGTGTGGTAAAAAAAAAATATCCCCCACACCATAACACCACCAGCAGCCTGTGCTGTTAATACAAGGCAGGATGGCTGTGCTTTCATTATGTTTACACCAAATTCTGACCCTACCATCAGTAGATAACAGTCTGAAATGGAGACTCATCAGGCCAGGCAACATTTGTCCAATCTCCTATTGTCCAATTTTGGGGAACATGCACCAATTGTAGCCTTAGTTTCCTTTTCTTAGCTGTCAGGAGTGGCACCTGGAGTGGTCTTCTTCTGCTGTATCCCTTCTACTTCAAGGTTTGAAGTGTTGTGCATACATGGGTTTTAGTAAGTGGTTATTTGACTTCCTCTTGCCTTTCTGTCGTCTCCAACCAGTCTGTCCATTCTCTACTGATCTCTTGATATCAACAAGGCATTTTTGTCCAGACAGCTAATGCTCACTGGATGTTTTCTTTTTCTTTTCAGAAATTCTCTGTAAAAACACTTGAGATGGTTGTGCATGAAAATCCCAGTAGATCAGCAGTTTGAAGTAGTCACAAGCCTGTTTGGCACCAACAACCATGCCACATTCAAAGTCCCTTAAATCCTCTTTTTTTCCCATTCTGTCTTCATCATGTCTACATGCGTGCATTGAGTTGTTACTGTATGATTGACTGATTAAGTATTTGTGTTAACCCTTAAAACTGAAAGCCATTTTTTGCTATGTTTGGTCGGTCTGGATTGTTAAAGTGAAAATGCATGTAGAACTTCAACCCTTTTAATCACAGTCAACATATAAACATGATTTTTTTTTTAGGACATCCTCATTTCTCAGAATATGGGTGCTAAATGGTGTAAAATGAGTGTTTCAATAGATATAGCCCCTTAAACGCCAATCATATGAACAACATATAATTTCCTACTATTAGCACTTTGTAGAAATAACACACCGATCAGTGGTGACCAAGCATTCCCTCATCTTCATATCATTTTTTCAAGACTTGGCTTTCCAGAGAAAAAAATATTGGCACTGAAGCAAACGCACGACTATATTTAATATTTACACTTTTTCCTCTAGACTTTTTTTGCTATTTACAGTTATTTATGCTACTATTTACCAACTATTTTCACAAAACCAAATTCAACTTGTTTTTGGCACCATTTCTTCTTGGCTTTATTCCAGCCATAGAGGACCCTTATTTTTGTTCTTTTCAGACAGACATATAACTTTCTTGTCACTTGTTGATCTTTGGCTGCTCCTGATTGTACCTCACTGTCAATTTAAGCTAATTGATCAGAAGTCTGTCAGGAAGTGACATCACCATAATTTTTGGTCAAAATAGAGTTCTCTCGGCAACATTTTAGTAATAGCAGTTTTTTTGTTTGTTTTTTTTTTTTTTCAGTGAGAAAATGAGATAAATAATCATGTTATCGTGGATCATTCATTCTGGGTTTACCATAAAGCAGGGATCACCAACTCCAGTCCTCGAGGACCACTGTCCTGTAGGTTTGAGATATTTTCATTTGCAACACACCTGACTCAAATTAAATGGGTCATTAAGAGGTTTGTGCAGAACTTGACAACAGGCTGTTGGATAACCATTTAATTAGCATCAGGTGTGATGCAGCAGGGAAACATCTAAAACTTGCAGGACGGCAGCCTTTAAGGACCGGAGCTGTTGATCCCTGCCATAAAGAGTCTCCAAATCAACACTAAATGTTTGTAAAACTTCTGTATATCACCTAAAGGGTAAGCTATCAATTACAATTTACCCTAAAGAGTTACACAATACCGTTCCTTAGAAATTGCTGACAATATAAGCCACAGCACTCGGGATGTGCAGGTGATTTTGTTGTTCCCAGAGTCTCTAAGAGACTAATGGGAGGCAGAGCCTTCAGCTATCAGACTCCTCTCTTATGGAACCAGCTCCCTTAGCTTTGGTTTGGGAGGCAGAGACCCTCTACCTTCAAGATCAACCTTCTTTTTTGATAAATCCTACAGTTAGGGGAGGTCAGGCATCCTTTAGTTATGCTGCCATAGGGTTAGACTGCTGAGGGACATCCCATGATGCACTGGGCTTTTCATCTTCATCTCTTTGCTCCTTATCTCTCATGTATAAACATATAACAGTATTGCCATCATTAACGTATTTCTCCTCTCTCAGCAGATCTCCCTGGATCAAATGTGATGTCTATTGGTCTCTCTTTCTGTCCTCTCCACCCCAACCGGTCCAGGCAGATGGCTGCCCTCTCTGAGCCAGGTTCTGCTGGAGGTTTTTCCTTCCTGTTAAGTTTTTCCTTTCCACGGTCACCTCAAGCATGCTCAGGATGGGGGATTGGATCAAAGACAAGATTGAATACAGTCTGTTGGTTCCCTTAGCTAAGCTATTTGTTATTAATTGGCTTATATGAATCAATGTATGACAATCAGATTGTCTCAAACTGATTGTCTGTGAAGTGCCCTGAGATGACATTGTCATGAATTGGCGCTATACAAATAAAGCTGAATTGAATCTAGCAGGGTTTCAAGGGAGAATAATTTCACAGTTGTACCTTATAAACTGTCCTTGACTGCATTCAGTAAATGTTACTATAAAAACATTTAATTTCATAGATGATGTTTTACCCTTTTTTTATAGAACACTTTTGAACGCACCCATCGGAGCATTTGTGGCAACTTGTGTACTGACATTACTAACATTTGTCTGTATTTGTGACATGAAATTTCTAACAAAGCTTAAGTTCTAAATGTCACCAATGTTGAGCTGGATCACGTCTTTGAACTTGGCTGTTATTTAGAGTGTTTTTCAGTGTCCTTTTAAATGTATCTGTGGCTTTGAATTAAATGAGGTACTATTAATATTAAAAGTACCAGGCAGTGTCAAGGATGCAGAGCAAAACTGAAGCTAACTTGCTGCCAAAATCAGGCTGATCACTTTACAGGGGCCACAAATCTAATTTTCTATTTCCCACCTCTGAGGCCAGATACCAATTCTGACATCAGACAGTGCTCTCTCGGGCTCAACAACACTGAAAGAGGGATAATTGTGTGGGGGCGGGGGGGGGAAACATCATGCAAGGAAAGAAGAGGCAACTGTGCTTTTGGAGAAAAACACTCACATCAGATATTATCAGTATGGAAGTGAAACTAAAATGACACTAATATTATCTCACCAAAAAAAGAAAGGGAAAGAAAAGAAAAACTGGATCTGAATTCAATAAAATGAGGCAATTTCATTTGAAAAAAAAACATCAAATGTAAAGTGAAAACATTAAAAAGTATATTAAAACTCAGCAGTCAGATTGAGTTTACGAAATGTTCATTTCAATCAAACCTTGGCAGCGACGAACAATACCGTTACACCCATATGCTGAAATATGGGGGTTGCTTTGTAGGTTGAGCATGCTGGAGTTAAATGCTTAGCATTTATATGCTGATGGATGAGCAAGAGATGGCAATCAGCTGCATGTAGCAGGAAAGTAGCAATCAGTGCTGATGAAAAATGATGGCTTTATGTTGATTGGGGAGGTCACACAGAATGTGTGAAAGGGAGGCTGAACACATTTGTGCCCTCTCATCTCTAATGAAACTGGTTACATTGGGTCACATTTTTTAAAATGTAACAGAAGTGTAATGACAAGCAACGTTATAAAACCTTAACCCTAAAACCATGACACTTGGTACAAGTTGGTTTAAGCATTACTGTCATGCTATTGAAACAATGGTCACGCTACCACTACTTGTCATGTTCCCTTTAATGCTTTCCACTCTATAGCATTATCAACGTTGAGGTTAATGTTTGCTTTGCTGCAGTTCAAAGATAGAATCGCTAGCTGCGCCGAATACTTTTCACTCATGATAGATCCTCCCATGAAAGACATGCAGCTACAAGCCAGAATTCAAACCAGGCTGGCTGAGCTGAGGAACTTTAGCCAATTCTGTTTAAAGACGCCTGCTCTACCAGGTGAGCTAAACACGGCCCCACAAAGGTTACACTTGGATTGCATCCAGAGGATCTGTCTGAATCCCAGGACAGACAATCTATGTGCACCCTAAGAAACAAACGCATACAGCATACCAAACCGGAAGAAACTCTGCTAAAAGGCTTTACTAAGCATTGCCACCCAAATTGAAGCACAATTAAAACCACAAAAACTAATTTAAACCCATCATAAAGTGTCTCTTACCTTTTCTGTTTTGTGATGAAAACTTGTATTCCAGCTGGAAAAAAACTCTGTTAAGATCTACTTTCTTGACTCTGTATTATTGGATACTACCTTTTGGCTCCCCTCCTTCTGGATCATAGGCGTTTCTAAGGTGAATTTGTGAACTAGCCCTCATTTCTCCTGACACTGATTGGTTGATATAAGTGTAAAAATGGAACAATAGATTTCCAATCCCCCCCAAAAACACCTCAATGCCCCCCTTTAAAGAATGATTCTCCCAGCGCCCCCTCACAGTCTCTGGATGTCCCCGTTGAGAAGCACTATTTTAGCACTTGAGAATGCACCACATGAACATGTTAACAAGGTTAAAAACATGACTTCCACTGCAGGGGTCTTCAAAGGCTAATCTAATTGACATGCTAGCTAACACTGGGTTGAACTCACTTACATAGACAACTGACAGTAATTGTTTGGATCACAAGTTTGAAGTAACACATGTAAATGTGCATGATAGTAGCCAGGATATTACCAATTTGATGTTGACGTCAATGAAAGTATGACAAACGTTTGGTTTAAAACATCAGAATGAGACATCATTCTAATTTCATCATATAATTCTAACTTTATAGAATTTAGTAGACATAATCCCTTCTTTTTTCTTTTCTGTGCTACTCTTACTAAATCAGCAGGTCGCCAAAATTCATTATGGGGACAGCTGGAGTACACACTGCACACTCAGTGTCACTGTTATCGCTGCAACGTTATCTCCCAGCAGTGTGGATACTCACATTGTTGCTGTTATAGTTACTGTTGTTGATATGGACAGGCTTTAAAATGTTTAAATTTAACTGCAGTGTCTGAAGATCATGGGGGTAAATGTTTAATGCATGATTTTTTACTTACAGATTTAATGTTGCATGAGATTCATAAAGAGTTAAGTGTTTGCTTAAAGGGAATCAGGTGTTTTCCTCACTGGTTAAGCAAACAAGATCATATATTTGTTGCTGTTTTTACTGCTAGCCCAAACCAATCAATCCCAACTTAAAGAGCAACAGTACGTATTTGCATGGCAGAGATGGCAGTGAAGAATGTAGTAGGTGTAGATCTTGTTTCTCTATATGATCTACCATTTGCTCATCAAAATTCATGTGCACATATGGGGGAAACTAAACAATAATAGGACACATTCAAACCATTCTTGCTTTGAATCCCAAACAAATCCTGAGTTCCCTTGAGGTGGCTTGTTTATGGTCCAATAAGATGCAGATTTGTTCTAAGGGGATTAACTTTCCAACACACCAAGATACACATATTTTTTCCCTAATTCCTTATTATTCATCTCTGATATTATGACTGAAATTCCCATTAGAAAGGAAAATTGTTAATAATTTCCCCCTATTTTACTCTGACTTTTTTTAGATTTCCTTTTATCTAAAGGGCAATTTAATCCGAAGAGGGAAACTACTTTTATCTCCAAGTACCCCTACTTTCTATGTACCTTTTCCTGTCCCTGCTATGTCATTATACAATGATGCTTTGTTCTGTTAGTACTTTGCACACGGAGACTGAAACTTCTGCAAAATGAGTTTCTGAGTCAGCCGCCTGAAAAACGTGTCCTGATGTGACATTAAATTAATAAAACAAACGTGGTTTGCCGAGATAGAGCACTTTAAAGGAGGTAAGAGGACAGAAGCAAAATCCTCTTTCTCTACTTCAAATGCTTTGGCAGTGTCCTTTTTTTCTTTCTTTTTAATGTAAGTGCAGTTTAATGTTTGTGTGAGCATATGTGGTTGTGTGAGAATGTGTGTTTGAGTGCCTCACCTTCACTGAGCTTAAATCCTCCAAATCCGTCTCTGCTGGAAGGTGGCCTGGCTGTTCGACTGTATGGAAATGATTCCACCAAGCAGTGGCCGCCTGCTGCGGTCGGTGGACAAGTTCCAGCACACACACAGACAGACACAAACACCTAAACATACTGTATTATAGCTTACTGGCTGTTTGCCACGAGTACAAAACATTCATTATTCTTCAGATTATTTCTGTTGGACTTTGCAACTCTTCTACATGTTTGCTAATTTGCAGACATGTGAGCTCATGCATGCTCACACAGGCACTGACCTTTAAGCTTTCTCATTAAAAAGCTCCATCATCCCATACACATCTGCCACCCGGTGATCAGAGAGCTGAGACCTTCAACCTCATCCCATGGTGTGGGGGGGACACACTGCAGCAATCAGCCCCCTGCCTGCCTCACATCCATCATACCTGACCAGCATTGAGTGGAAGTTATACAACACACACAATTACACAGTAGGAGGTGATGTGCTTGATGTGACTTCCCCTTATGGAATGCACAGTTATTTTTTTTCTGTTGGACTTTATGGATGTAGAAGAGGGATGGGCATTTTCTGTGATTTTTGAAGTCGACTAGTCCGGCCTTTCAAAATTGATTAGTTGTGACATCATCGTGACAAAATCAGTAATGAAATAAAAAAATACTTAATCTCCAAAGGGAAATTGTAAAACATGTGCGAGATCTTTTTTTTATATAATGTAAGTGTTGCCTACACAAATGTTTTTTACTTTTTTTTTTTTTTGAGATTCTGTGACTCTGGTGTCCTTTATTACAGCTGGTAGATGAGAAAGTGCTTTAGAGAGATGTCAGGATTGAACCTGCCCTGGCTGCGTTATTTTATTGCTTAAGCTTGTAGCAAAAACCTTCACCACTAAACAGGAAGTTTCTCACAGCAAACTTTCCCTGCTCCAATATCCCCCACTCTGACCCAGACCTGAACTGTGTGTCAGACCAGCAGACATGCTGTGAATCTCTCTCTCTCTCTGCCTCTCTCTAGCTCCACCTTAAAGATGCCACGCTGTTTTTTTAACAGTGCTGTAAACAACACCATATCTCTGTACATAACTCTCATCCGAACAAAAACAGTCAAACTTTTCAAAAAAGTTGTCGACTTCAATTAGTTGCGCACATCCCTAATGCAGACACCATCAGTCGCAATTGAAGACCCCCCCCCCGACATGTCTAAAGCTCACCCTTGATGGACAATGAAAATTATCGAGGTTCTTTTCCACCCCCTTTTACACAAACACACCTTATAGGAAAATATCAGCCAAATTGGCTATTGCAGTTTTCTCTAATTCACTGATTCAAATGCAGTTCTACAGACCGCTTCACTAATGAAAGACCACAGGTTTGCAGTTGTCACACGCTCTGTGAAGGCCACACTGAATATTCAAAGGAATAGGTGTCCATTGGTGAATTAAACTTCTCGTGCTTTGGTTAAATAAACACATTGAATCACTTTGTCTTCATTCACAGTCCCTGTCTACCTCACAGCCATTACTCAGGCACATTTGCATAAAAAGTAGTTAGGAAGCAGTGCCTACATTTGCTGCAACTGCAGGGACTGTATTTGTGTGGATCTGTTTTCATTTACATCCAACAAAGAGCTCCCCGTCTCTCTACTTCGTATTGATCCATTAATTGTGGTACTTAGGTGTAAACATGAATCAATGCTGTGGCGTTGCAACAAACGAGCCGCACAGGCTTTAAATTAATTATGCCCCCCTCCAAAAGAAAAACAAAACAAAAAAAACAACAGGCATGTGCCCTGGTGAAACAAACAAAAGGAACAAGGTTAAAAGATAGTGTTATAGTTGTGATATTTGAGTCACTGGCGAGTTTACTTGTAGTGCCTGATGGGATTGTGTTTTCACGTAGGGATCTGAAATTATGGATAAAAAGTGTATTGTGGATAGGGAGAAAAGGTATTTAATATCTGGTATGCATCACAGGGGATCACAATTTTATTATACATTATTTTACGGTGTCTTACTGAAGGAGACATTTTATGCATGCAGTCCAAGTGCTGATATTAATAAGAAAAAGGTGACTCACATGAACACATATAATGTATGTAGGATATAGTTTATTCATGAACATGCAGTGAAGAATTCAACTTGCCTGCAGGACAAAATTATATGTCTATGAGTCTGTAGAAAAGGTCAAAGCAAGAATATCTGGGCACACTCAATAGATTGAAAAAAAGTCCAACCCCCATTGCCTCATGCTTTCATGTTTTTTAAAACTGCCTCATCATTTGGTGACATTGTTACAGCAGCTATGATCCTTTTCCAAGCACAGCCACTTGGTATTAAAAGTCTTTCATTTAGAAACAGACATTTGAAGTAATAAAAAAGCCACAATTACAGTTCTTCCCATTTCTTTTTCTTTTTGGCTATCAAAACGTCACAATTGTAAGAGAAATGTCTATTAACAAATAACAGGGCCTAATCCTTTTCATTTTTGCTGGCACAAGCTCCTCTCTGTCAGCCATCAAACCTCATGCTGTTTTTAAAGAGATGAAAAGCTGTTTTTTTATTATATTTTTACCCAAGAAATTTTTTATTTTTAGCAGAGCCATTGTCTGTTTCTCCTTTTTCCTGTTTTTCATATTTTCTGTGAATTGCTTTAAAGTCTATGTGTCTTTGTTCTCTGTTGCTTCTACCCTAATCCTTTCCTTGCAATTAGCAGAATGAATAGCGAACATCCTTGCACTCTTGATATTTTCTGTCAGTTATACTTGTAGACATACAGTATTTAAAAATGTTCTAAAAGTTGTAAAACTTTGAATGTGATATAATATGGCTTTTTCTTTACATTGATCAACACACACACAAAACATCTCTTTGCTTTCAAATTGGAGACAGCCTGTTCCAATTTGATATGATGTAAATGAAAAAGACAAATTTGATGACAGAGTATCCACATAAGCTCTGACAGAACAGCAATCTGACATTTGTGTTGGAGAGATGACCGGATAGCACAACAGTAGGTATTCAATTACTGACAAGCTGTAGCTTCCATGTCTGCAAAATGTTGACCCTCTCCCATTCCTCAAGGATGGTGCTGAAGAAAAAAGGTAACCTTGTCTGCAGTAATTACAGGCTGCACATCACTACCCACCAATTACAGTGCAATATTTTGATTAGTTTGTCACCACAAACAGGAGCCAAGGTGGTTCTCTGCAAGCTGACAAAAATAATTCTGTCAGAAAAGACTCAGACACACTACAGAACTTTGCCAGATTTTCTCAGTAATGCGCCTCCTATTGGTGGCTAAATTGGTATCCATCTTGCATTCTACCTTTATTGTGAGCTCTCTCCAGACAGGAAAAGTCAGTCCTGTCTTAAATCTTGTCTATCGCTTGCTCTGCCTCTTTCTCTCTTTCTTTTCTTCTCTTCCTCTGATGTCTTCTTGTGTGTCTTTACTAAATCTGCCACTGTGTGCATTCAAAATAGCCGGTCTGTTGATATCCGCTTGCTAGCGTGTGACGGACTGCGTAAAGCATAACTCAGCTGACACGTCACGTGAAGTCCTGGAAGGAAACGTTGTGAAGTGCGGTTTGTCAGCCTCAGGAAGCTACTGGGCAGCAATGGCTCCAGGAATGTACATAGAAGTGACAATGTTTCCTCCATTTGTAAGTGAGCAAAATTCAAGCTCAACTATTATGAACAGGGATTGTAATGTTCCGCTCTCTACAGAGATGCTCAATTGGGCGTAAGACCAGACTAGCTGGGTTATTCAAAGACTTTAGAGTTCTCCTGAACTCGCCTTTGTTTTCTCTGTGATATAAGATTCAGGTTGTTTATTTATTTTAACCTACAGTATGTCACAGCCTGATATCCCAAACACTGAAAAGTTTTTTTTCTTTTACTAAGAATAACACTATGGCACTAAGATCCCCAATTGAGAGTGCAACATTTTGTGTGGCGCAAATAAATTCTACGTGTTGTGCTTCCATGATTTGTGGGTGATCTACTAAGATTGATTGCCTGATTGATAACGGGCGCAAACAGCCTTATTCAGATGAGGATTTAGTGTGCGCAATTGATTTGCTATGGAGAGTGTAGAAGGAGAGCAAGAAAGTCCCAAATGGAAAACAAAATTTGAATCAATGGAGATCGAAGTATTGGTCGAAGAGGCAAATAGAAATATAGAAAATACATCTTCTTGTTATTCCAACTGCATTTACTTTTTTGCAAATACGTCCCATATTGC
>JAOXYM010000018.1:9692427-9708044 GCA_028567055.1 Leptatherina wallacei
CTTCCCTCTGGAAAGAGATTCAGGACCATCAAAGCCCACTCAAACAGACTGAAACACAGCTTCTTCCCCAGAGCTGTCACTTTAGAAATATTTAAATAATTATTCACATTATTTATCATTTATTCACAATTCAGAAATATTTATATTTATGTCTTCGTGTGTTTTAAGCCAATAGCTGCTAAAGAAAATTTTGTTGTGCTTGTCATAATGACAATAAAAGATTCTTGATCCTTTAAGGTCTTTCTTGTCACTGAGCATGGAGTAACTGCCATGGTGATTAGTTTTTGTGAGTAAATGTATTGTTTTTCATGGTAACACCTGCAATCCTGCAGCATCAGGCTGTTTCCTCCTCTCATCCTGAAGCTGCAGCAATTTGTGCGCATCTGAGCGAGTTAACCCCTGCCTTTTAAGAAGCGGTAAATATAGACGCAATAACAGCCACCGAAATCAGCTCCACATTTAGTAAATCACATTGTGTGTGCAAAGCTGATATATTTGTATCTACTCCTCCCAGTATTTTGCGCATTCTGGCAGAAATGCCCATATTGCATATTCATTCAACGCAAACGCGCAAAATGGATTGCGGCACTATTTTGCCCATTTAACAAGCGCAATCTTTGGTAGTGAATCAGCTGCAGCATGGTTTTGCGCATGTTATCAAGTTTGTGCATGTTTTAACATGTGCAAACCTTCAATAAATCAGGGCCTATGTTTCTCTGATCTATCTTTATCTGTATTCTGATTGGTCTCACAGTCCATGTTACAATAGGGTATTTCCACAGAATGATGCTGAAACCACCATGTTTTACTGTGGGGACTGTGCAAGTGAGGTGATAATCAGTGCTTGGTTTCTTCCACATACACACTCACTGTTCAATTATCGTTTCATCAGACTAGAGGAATTTACTTCTCATGATCTAAGAGGCTTTCATGTGGTCTTTAGTGATAAATTGTGTCTGTCTGTCACCTCTACCATAGAGACCTCATTAATGAAGTGCTGCACTTACAGTTATTTTTCTGTAAAGTTATCTCGTCTCCACAAGGGGACTCTAGCTTTTATTCATTGTTACCATCAGCCTGTTAAAGACCAGTCTAATCTTTGACTCTAAATTTGTCAAGCCAAACTAGACAGCTATAATGTCTGCTGGTTATTATTGTTGTAACACATTGTATCATTATTCAGACAGGTATCTTGACGTATAGGTTTGGTTTTTCTGACATACACCAACAATCTTGAGACCTCATATTGAAACTATATGCTTTCTTAATATGTCAGACTAATTTAATCAGGCACAGGAGGACTCCAGTCAGGATGGTTGTAGATGCACCATAGCTCTAAGGATCTGAACACTTTCTATTGGCACTTTTTTCCAAAAACTGTTACGCTAAATCACTATATGTGAGACCTGACAGAAGTTAGGCCACATCCAGATCATTTTTAGTAAATCTGGTTGCTAGGGAGCTTGCTGTAGTGCCACAGGGCTATGTGTCAAAATGCCATAAAACTCAGGGAGACATGGTTACTGCAGAATATTTACAGGAGGCTTCATTTGTTAAAGAAAGAGTGAACTGTAACTACCTTGTGATTTTCCTTATGGTCTTAAACCCACCTGTGTTGTAGTCAAAAATATGTGTTAAGAACATGGCCCTGATCTAAAGTCAATGTTTTATGATAAACCAAACATGGTCTTCCCTTTGCTTCATGAAAAACATTCTGGGCAGTATAATGTTTCCTGCAAAGCACAGACTTGATAGCACAGATTAGCTGTAAATCCGTCGGATTCAGTATAAATCAATTGTAGGGATTATTTTGCCACTGACTGATATTTTAGGTAGCATTCTCCCCTCCTGCTCTCTGTATGTTATTGTTTTCTAAATCTCCTTTGCTATTCTGAAAGAAACAATCCCTGAGCTAGTATCTTCACCAAAAATAGTACATTTTGACAAGGATTTGGAGCTTAAAATAAACAGACCATCTTGGCTTTCTTGAAAGATCAACAGAAAATGTGTTTACAAAAATTGTCCATGATACAAATTCAGCCAGACAATTTTAAAGAAATAAATAGAAGCCAGAATGATTTTCTAACATGATCTTGTGGAATAAAAAGGATCACACTTTTATTTTGTGTTACTTCTGCATATTTTATGCATACTAAGCATGTCATTATGATCTACATATATCTCAAAGACTGGGCAGGTGACACAAAATCCAGTCTTTTGGTACCAAAACATGGAGAATATAAATGTTTTTCATTATTTTTTAATCTAATACAATTAAAACAAACATTTATAGAAACTTAACACTCTTAATCATTAATAAACAGCCAAAAGATAAACAAAACACACAAACATACAGATTGTCAAGATGCCTGTCACGAACAGGAGGTGTAGGGCTGAAGGGAAGTACTCTGATTGGGGTTAGAAGAGGGAGACAGAGGGTAAAGTTCTCTTTAGTGAGGGGAATTGATTTGACCATTTTACACCACTTTACACACACACCCTCACACACAGTTCACATACATCACAAGGAAAACACACAGGCTTGAAGCTCAGCCTTGGGAGGAGAAGCATAAATGCTGGTTATTGGGCCAAGAAAGCATATGAAAACAACATCCGTCTAAATCAGTTGCTTTTCTCTCTGTCAGCCTTCCATCTTCTGGCCCCCATGAGTTCCAACTCCAGTCTTGTTCTCAATCCTTCACTTTGTCAGTTTTTCATGCCATCTATTTTGGTGTGCTTCTCTCTCTTTCTCACTGTCTCAAAATGCTGTTCCTGGCATGTTCTCCTCTTTCCCAGATGGCAGTAGATCTGAGAGATTTCCAACTCCTCACGCCACATATGGAACCCCTTCACCATGCAGAGAAGTTCTCGATACCCCCAGTCTTGGCAGGCTGGGACGAAACCAAAACCCAGATCAGGTTTCTAAGGAGGACACATCCTTCTCATCAGGTGCTGGAGTTCCCCACGGCCAGAAGGCTGAACTGGAAAAACATGAAAAACAAACAGATTCACAAATTCAAATTCCTCAGCCATTACATGGAAGATATGGGCTATGCAGAGTGACATGTCCATCCACTGTGACCTGCTTCCACAGGGAAACTTCAATTAATGTTGCATCATGCAGCCATCTTGTTCTGATTATTTAATTTCATTATAATCCATATTACGTTTTTAGATTCAATTTCATCATTGCACAAATCAAAAACACAATAATTTGTTTGGTCTTCATGAAGCAGTTACAAAAAGGAATGCATATGAATGTAGACGACTTCTTGTGAGACTTATGCATGGGTTGTTTCTTTGGAAGTTAATGTGAATCAGTTTATCTCAGCCTTTCAAGACACAGTCGTGCACAGGATCGACTTAAATGGATAACTGACGTTCTTGGTATTGGTGCATAAAGGTAAAACGGGTAGCAAGTGATGACTGTGCCTCAAAGATGAATAAAGTGGCAATGAGAGTCAGGGAGCAGGACAAAGTCAACAGACAGTGGAAAAACTGGGGGGACATGTTCATAATTTTTTTACTGGAATGTAATATTTGCCAGCTGTTTTTTGTACAAGTGAGAGGGGGTTGATAATTGGCCAACAAAGCTCATGTGTGGAGCAGTGATTGAGTGTTGTGTGCTTTGTTGCCATCATGGGTATAATGATCAAGACTGAACATCTTTAGGAATAAGGGCTCAGCAGAAAAAAATATTTCAAAAGAGAAGTAAGAAAAACAGGAAAATGTTCAAAGGTTGAATGAAAAGGATTTTGGAATAAGAAAAAGGGAAAAAATAAGTGAGGAATCTGTGGGAAAATTAAGAAGGGTGCACTAACTGCGAAAAGCCACACATGGATGAAGGCCTAGCTCATATTCTCACTTCCACACACACATATACACACAACAACTGAGTGAGCAGCAGGGCTGTGGAGTGTAAGCAGGTGTCCTATGGGAGAGAGTGTACCATTAGCAGATCATTTCCCTCTCCGCTCCAGCAGGCCCTCCTCTATCATACCTCCGCTGTCAGCACTGCCTCGAAGGATTACCAAGAAAGAAAGGGAGAGGGAGAGAGACTGAGCAAACGGCTGGGAAAGGAGAGCAGAGTGTGAAATTGAAACTTGCATAGCCCCTATGTGCCCTCAAAACTGTGATTATTACCCGGTAGGCTTTTTTCCCCTTCCAATCCATATCCCTTCGGGGAAAATACAAGCAGAACATAATGTACGTTGTAGAAGAAAATGTCCATATTTACTGCATGCTTTTTGCTCTGTGTTACCACGGGCTACTATAAAGTAAAAATGGTAAACACAATATGGTGTGAAGCTGGTGTCAGAATTTGCTCAACTTCAGATTTTTGTCAACACACACACACCAGAGACTACTGGAACATATTTTTGTACACTATTGTTCTGGCAGAGTGGGTCACTCTGTGGCACCTCCTCTGATCCCTGACCCTTTAACCCTCTTGGGAACTGTGTTAGCTAGGGGCAAAGTGGTGGTCTGGCTGGCAATAAGCCCACTGTCATCAGAGATAAGGACACCTCTCTACTGCCAAAGCCCAGAGACAGAGGGTGGAGGGGGTGTAAAGATTGAAGGTCAAAAAGCAGTGGGTTGATGGATAAAGGTGCGAAAGCCGATAGTGGTTGTTGTAGTTGGGAAGAGAGATGGAGGAATGAAGGAAGTCCGAGGAAAGCCTGAATCCTGCACTGCCTATAGCTACTGGACATTACAGACTAGCAGAATGCATATGGCTGTGGAGACATCCCATGAGATTCAGTGTGACATGAAAGCAGGATGCAGAACATGAAGAAGCTATGAATAACATTTAAGCTGGATTGCTATTATAAAAGCTAGGAAGCACAAGGAATCATAAACATGGAAGTAAACTGGTACTTTGTACACATGCATTCATGCTTGAAGACACTGGACATTTAAGGAAAGTAAAATATAGTAATTTAATGTTTGTGGAAACCACAGATGTGTTTCATGTAAGTGCTGTTCAGCCTTAAATGCATATTTTAGTTTACTGTCCTCTAATCGCAAAGAGATACTGTGAGGAACATCCTGGTTTTAAAAATAACTGTATTTTACACAAAAGAAATGTTGCTCTTTTTTTATTTTTCTAATAGCAGGGAGTTTGAAGGCAGATGCTAATTAATCATACCTTATTTTTAGGAACATGGATAAAAAAAAAATCATGACAGCATACAGAAAAGCCAAATCGCTTGACAAACTTTACTAAAAAAAAGACAGAGTTGAATTTGTGACAACATGCAGAAAAAGATAAAGAGACTGGAAAAAAATATACAGATGATCATTTCGGTATTACTCAGAATGCTACAACGTTGACTCAGATCTTCTCTGAACCGTTGTTAATAAGTTCTATAAGATGCCTACTGTTACACCTGCACCAGTCTCTGTAACGGACACACCCTCTTCATCTCCATATCCCAGCTGCCAATCACCAGAGTACTAACCATCCACACCTGGTACCAATTACTCACCTGGCTTTATATTCACCAGCTCCACACTCACTCCTCGTTGGACCTTGTACATGCACAGTTGGATTTCCCTATGCCCCTTCCCCCTGGGTTCCTTTTGGATATGCAGTGTTTTCATTCTCAGCTCTTTCTGCCAGCTGGAAGACTTGGATTATTGCCTAAATAAAAGATCTGATTTACCTTACTCTGTCTTTGTGAAGGTCCTTCTTAACACCTACCCTACAGGGTAAATTAGTTAATAGCCTACACATGATTGGGATCAAAACAAAAGGGTCTTACAATTGTTTTCACTGTACAAATGTATTACTAACTTCAACATGTATCTTTATCTCAAACTTTTATATATAAATGTTCAAGATGTTTTTTTTACGTTTGTAGAATTTACCTAAACATGGTAAGCATAACATCAAAATGTGATTCATGTTGGTAATGTCAGTGATCCTATGGACAGAGCACCATTTTTTTTTCGGTTAAATGTTGATTTCTAACATTTCTGTTTTGTTTGAATGGTAATGTTCTGTTGTTGACTACTGCTTACGGGTTGTTGTGGGCCAAATCATGCCAGCTCCTGTTGGAGTACTTTGTTGAATTTCACTACAAGAAAAGAGGACTTTAAACTCCATTAAGTATGTTTCACATCAGAGCTCCCATCTGGGGATCAGCAACCCCTGCTTTTGTCTCTGCTTTAGAAGAAAATACAACACAGATAAATGCATACTCTGTCCAGTATTCAGTTCTGCTGTGAGATGATCAGAGACAGATGTAAAGATGGATCATGGTATGCTTACTGCTTTTAAAACCACCTTGTGGAGACAGTCTTGTGCCAGAGAATCAGAACTTTTATTTTTGTTTATTTTTAAGTTCTCATTAACAATTATGCTCCAAAACTCTTTCCAGTGGGACATGTCTAAAAATAACTCCTCTGGGAATGCATCATGACCAAATGCCCGCACTACTTCAACTGGCTCCTCTAATAAAGAGGTGCTGCAACTCTGCTGTGAACCTCTGCCCAAGGACCAGGCTCCACACCCAATCCCTAATGAACTGAGCCACCCTTCAGAGGAAGCAATTTAGTCCGCTTGTATTTTTACTTCCTTTTTTTGTCGATGTAGATCAGCTGGTGGACCTCCCTCTTCATCACAATAGCACAATACATCACAGCAGATGCTGTCACAATGCACTTGTTCTGTTCTACCCTACTCATTGTGACAGTGATTGTCCTGTCACTATGCCTCCAATTGATCATGCGCCCTGGCTACTTGGCCACAGGGATACCCCTTTGGCTGACTGGTCAGCGCACATGACTCTCACAGAGGAGGCTTGTGGTTCAAACCCCACCCAGGCCCAACTTCGTCCTGCCACATCATGAACATGACTCCAAGACACTTAAACCCTTTATTCCCAACACAGAGAAGGTGATTCACCCTTTTCTGATTGGGGAAAGTAACCTTTAACTTGGAGGTGCTTTTTTTATCTTCTGTGCATTATATTGGGCTAAGAAAGAAGACAACAAAGAGACAACAAAGAACACCATATGTGTGCAGCAAGTCAATGCTTGATGAGTTCAACAGGTCTACATCATCAGAAAAAAGCAATGTTGCAACCTAGAACTCCTGTCCATAAAGGTTTTGAACATAACTTGTGACAAATGGGAGCATATATTCCAACATGCAGCCCAGTCCTGTAAAATTACATTGATGCTCTGCACTGCACTGTTTACATTCCATGCAAATAGAACAGTCAGCATTGTTTCTCACTGGTATATAATCAGGCATACCAATATTTTATGCTGAAATTTGCTTCTTGTTTTGCTTATTTCAATGTTTTTCTGAAAGATGATTAAATGTATAAATGGTATTTAATTTCCTTTTTTTATTTTACAAGAGGGAGTTGAGTATGATCACTGCAAAAATAACAGAAACCTGGAGGTGTGGCGTTACAATGCAGAAATCCTATACCACACCTGAATAGGCTCATTTAAATCATTGTGTGTGTCTGTAAAGTAAATAAGCACTGCTTTCTTTTCAGAAACAATAGACAGCACCTTTTCTAGTAAACACAGTTATAAAAGTCAAATGTTAAATTGGGGGATTATACTTTTAAAGGCAAAACAAAGTGTGAAATGTCACACCACACGTCAAAATAAATGCACACATGATGATCTGTCAGGAATCTGGACTACTATAGCCCAACATTGATGAGCACCAAGCCAACATTTCTTCCACATTGACTTTTCAGATTGCCCTACCCTGTCTACTGCGTTCTAAGTGATTCTGTCTGTGTGACTGATGTCTGGTGTGCTCCAAGTGTCAAATGAAACGTCACTCAGAGATGTAGTAATTGTGTGTTTCATGGCTCTGAAGAAATATATTTTGAAGCATTGTTGGTCAGAATCTGGAGTTTAATGGTCTAAAGCAGTCAAACAGAGACATTATCTGCTGTGAAAGGACTTCTGTGAGTATATAAAACAGCCACGTCCACTGGGAGTAAGTCCGGTGGTAAAGGGAAAAGGACTTAGATTGCCCTTACCTAAAAGCTGATTTGCTACATATAGTTACCACAATGTAAAGGTATAGTTTTTGAATTTCGCCTTTATTCTCTCTGCCGATAAGAACATTAGTTGTCTGAGAGAAATGGTCTGTATAGTATTTGGAAAAGCAATTCCAATAAACCCCATGACATGTTAAATCTTTGTAGCTTACCCTGAGACAAAGCTCTACCTGTCAGAATATCAATGATGTGATGAGTTAATGATCTGTGGGCTGTCAAATAACAATCTCTGTGCCACAGCCAGATATTGATAAGCCATCTTAAAATGAAAGTAAATAATTAGAGGTGGAATGGCTGTTTAGTGCAGTCACTGAAAGAAAGAAATCAAAGAAATGCTACAGGTGAACATCTTAATCCAAGACTCTCTTTGAAGTGTTTGAAACATGCACCAAAAATGATTTCATAATGTTTTTGCAAGAAGAAGAAAATTAATATTAGAGGAAAATGTCATTTTTGTTATTCATATAAGCCTCTTGAGGCAAACTGTTTAAAGAATAAGGTAGCAATACATTACAACAGGTTACAATATAGTACAATGCAGCCAAGTTGACAGTCCATTCAGTCTGCATTCTGCTTGGTGAAATGAGACAATGATTTGCAAAGAGGTCATCCAAACAGAAATTGTGTTGGACGGAAACTGTTTGAGATGGATGTTATTTTGGGATTTCACGTTAACATAAAGTTCCCTCACAGCACTGATTGCTGCCTAAGGCCAAGCTCCAAGCCTGCTGTAACAATGGCAGAATATTTCCACTGCAGTGAAACAAGCACGGGTTTGCCGCGGCAGCTTTATCTTATATACACCTTGTGAATAATTGGAGAATTAAAACATTTAAAGCTTTGAATTGTCTATAACTTATTAAACATATCCATGCAACAATCTAAATTGTATTACGACGCTCAAATGGCAAATCTCATGGATACAGGAAACATTTAACAAAAAAGCTTTTTTCTTTTCTTTTGTCCGTCCCTGTAAATGGAATAAAGCAGAAAGTTTGCTAGTTCAGGTGCTGAATGCCATGTTGGGTCAATGCTGCCAAAGCTGACCTGACAGACAGAGTGACTGTCCGTTGAGGGGGTGCAGAAATAAAAGCTTCGACCCGGATCAGTGAAGCATCCGACACACAAGCCCTGAGCTCTTTGGGTCTCGGAGGCAGGAGCTGCCTTTCTGTCACTCACTGTGTGAACACATATACACACATAAGCCAAAGAGGCAGAAACAAAAACATGCATATATTGTAACACTGACACCAGGGAGGATACTGACTTATTTGAAAAGCCAAAACACTGTTATCTTCAGCATCTTCTTACAATTAATGATGGGTTCCTGCAGCAAGACAATTCATCTAAAAGAAAAAGGGATGAGGCTTAATTTAGAAATGATCTTGCTAATGTCCTATTAATGTTGCCGCATTTGCTTACAGTTCTGTCAATCAAATCAAAATGAGCACTCACCCATACTGATGCTATCTAAAATCTAATTCCAAATTATATTTCAATATGTTGGTAAAGATTTAGAGCTACAGCTCTATTATTCCAAAGAAATATTCACTTTCCTCCTTTTTTTTTTCTTTTTTTTTAGGTGAGCCTGAAATGTTTTTCATTTGTGCTATGTGCCATGTCATTTATTCTCCACCAGTGACCAACATACTGATAGTTACAAATCTAAGGAAATCTCACAAGTGTTCCCTTCAAATATTCAAATAGACTTTGTGGTTGCAGAGGTTAACTAATTTCATTATGGCTATGCAATTTTTAAGCAGAGTCTTGGAAAAAATGGGGACAAGTTCAAAAGGTTCATGTTGCTAACCTTACAGCAATGTTGCCGTTAATTTTGTTTGTTTTATTTGAGTCATTATGCAAATGACTAGCATGGACTTTTGTGAAACAAACAAACAGAAGACTCACAAATAAGATATTTCTTGTACTTTCCAAAAAAAATATGCATTCAATATCTTTTTTATTTTATTTACTAAAATCACTATACAACCATACAACAAGTAGGTTATAAATACAATATTGATTTTTAATATGATAAAAAGATATCAGTTATTGCAACACCTCAGACTTCTAATACTAATAATATAATTTCAATGAAATATTACATCTTATTTTCATTCATCACTTCCTAGCTATTGGAAGCATCAAACTTAAACAGCCATTACAGTTTTTGATAGTATGCATCCTACAAGGACTATTGTTGCATGTTAACTCATGAATATTTGCATAGAGCGATAATAAAACCATCCTTAGATACTTCAGGTACACATATAATTGCAGATAATTGCACAGCAGAAAAAAAAGTGGTTTTATTCTTAATATCAATACAAAAAGCAAACAAAAAAAAACAACAAAGGAAAGAATATGAGCAAGAAACTGTGTGGAACATGAGAGACATGACATAATCAAAGCACAGTACTAAAGTCAGCACTTTTTTACACATCTTCTTATCTCTTCATCTTTACCTCATCCAGTATGTGCCTCCCAGCTTGTTAGCCAGAGCCAGCCTACCCACCCAGGTGGGAGAGTTGAGGTTCTGCTGTGAGATAAAAGCTCACAACCACCTCTTTTAATGTTTCCCCTCCATTTTTTTCCCTCCCTTCACCAACCCTGTCCTCGCTCACCTCGCTCCTCAATTTGAGAGTCTTTCATAAATGTGTATGCTGGTATGCATTCTATTTCTGCCATGTACCTGGTGCCTGATCTATATTTTGCACTGCCAGCCATTTGATATCTCTGTCTCGTATTTATTTCTCTTTTCTTTTTTCCTCCTGCTTTTGTCTTTTGCTATCCGTGCAACCACCCCCACCCCCACTCCCTCAGCTCTCATTGTCATTGTATTTATATGATTTTGAGAGTTGATAGGAAAACCCTGGGCAATCTCTCACTCAGATACCAGACTTTCATCTTCCACTCCCTTATACATCAATTCACCGTGCATTGTCTTTGAGCAGAGAGGTATCAAATAGACAGCTCCAGCCAAAGCTTATTTATTTATTTTCCAAATAAATTTGCTTTCCCCAGCCAGGGTCAGATGCTAGCAATAAAGGGACAATGAAATGTTATTTATTTTCTTTCTTCCCTCTCCCTAACCTTCTCATGGTTTTCATTTCTTTCCTGGCCCCCCATTTTTATTTGACTTTGAGTGAGCTCTTCTATTCAGATGATCTCTGTTTGCTTTGAGCTAAAGTGGTTACCCAAATTGCAAAAGTCCCTGAATGACAAAGATTTGCAAAAGTTAGTTATTGAGATAGGTTTATTGCATGCCTTTTGTACTGTAAACAAAGAAAACACATCAAGAGTAATCACATGTGTTCATCATTTAAGTACGACCGCCTAGGTGTTCAGTTTTTCAGCTGAATGAACCACTTCCTAGGTCTGATTGGAGGTAAAACCTTTCAGGGTTGAAACTTTTAGTCTTTTACTGGCTACAAATACATATATTTTTTTGGGGCAAATCAAATTATTAGATCCATTTTGCTTGTAGCAGGTTGGACCCTATTTTTTCTTCAGAACTCATGGCCAAGATTCAACAAGGTGTTGAAAACATTCCTCAAAGATTTTGGTCCATATTGGGATGATAGCGTTACACAGTTGCTGCAGATTTGTCAGCTGCACATCCATGATGAGAATCTCCCGTTCTGTCATATCCCAAAGGTCCTCTCTTGGATTAAAACAAGTGGAATTGACTGTAGAGGCCATTGGGGTAGTGAACTCATGTTCATGAAAGCAGTTGGAGATGATTTGAACTCTGTGACATGGTGCATTATTCTGTTGGAAGTAGTTATTAGAAGATTCTACACTGTGGTCATTAAGGGATGGACACTGTCAGCAACAATACTCAGGTAGGCTGTTGCCCATGCTCAGTAACTAAAGGGCCAAAAGTGTG
Organism: Leptatherina wallacei; assembly: GCA_028567055.1. NCBI lineage: Eukaryota > Metazoa > Chordata > Actinopteri > Atheriniformes > Atherinidae > Leptatherina > Leptatherina wallacei. The sequence goes on from JAOXYM010000018.1 coordinate 9,704,353, forward strand.
CTCAGAAAATACCCACCCACACTATTACAGCACTAACAGTCTGAACAGTTGATGCAAGGCAGTAAGGATCCACATTTTCATGTTTTCACCAAATTCTGATCCTACCATTTGAATGTTTTGGCTGAAATCACGACTCACGAGACAAGGCAAAACTTTTCCAATCCTCTACTGTCAAATTTTAGTGATTCTATGCGATTTGTAGCATCAGATTCCTGCTCTTAGTTATGTGTGGTGTTGTGCTGCTGTAGCCCATCTGCTTCAAGGTTTGACATGTTGTGTGTTCAGAGATGATATTCTGCACACCAGCTAACCAATCTGCCCATTCTTCTCTGACCTCTCACATCAAGCCATTTTCATCCAGACAGATGCTGCTCACTATAAGCTTTCTCTTTCTCAGACCATTTTCTGTAATGGTTGTGCATGACAATGCCTGTAGATCAGCATTTTCTGAAATACTTTTACATGCCAGACATGATAATCATTTAATAAGCTTCCTTTCAGAAGAAGGGTTGAATTTCATACTCACGTACAAAACCATTGCTATCTTTCAAGGTTGAAGCCCAGTCATTGTGATAAACTGCATTCAAAGCACGTAAGGTTCTTGGAAGCTTTTACCAACCAAAGATGCAATGCTACACATTTGTCAATGTGTTGGTAAGTAGTGTTGCTTTCGTCAACAAAAATTATAAGGAAATATCATCGTCAACGAACCTTTTTCACGTGAAAGTGAGACGAGACAAAAAGTGAGTGGTGGTCTTGTGAGGATAACTATAATTAAATAAATAATGCAATATTGCTGACAAATAAAAACAAGACTGAATGTAGTTCATAAAATAAAAGCTCTGCTAAAATGTGACTTCATTTTCGTTGACAAAAACGAGACGAGACGAAATAACGCTATAATGTTTAGTGGAGTTATTTTTGTTTTCTGTTTATTCGGCTGTGCGTCGCACTGCTCAGACGCAGGCGACGTGACTTCCTCAATCCACTCTCCACACACCCAGCATTATTCATTCAACAACGTGTGGAGGCAAAGGGCAATGTTTTCAGCCCTATGAATTGAGACACCCCTCTGTCGGTATAACCTGAACGTATTAGGAGTCTAGTTTGCTCGTGGCTCCCTGTTTACAAGACACGTGTGTCATACAGACCTTACTATACAACAGAAAGAAGAGCTGTAACTTACATCCTTATAACCACAGAAATGAAAATTACGTATTTCGTTATATTATATATCTGATGTTCCCCGAGTATAATCAATTGAAATCTTTGTGCGAATTATGACATTGCCACTTTTATTTCCGAAACATGCATAGAGCGGTCAAACACTGCATTGCGTCATCATGGGTAAACATCTACCTTATTGTAAAGTTTTTAACAACAGTTAAATATTTTTAATGTTGTTATTTACGAAAAGGCAACTTTTCTGTATGAGTCTTTCGGTCCCATGTTTGTTTCCTGTGTGAAATTGTAAAACTCCTCCTATCCCTTTGCTGTGAAGTCTGCACCTGAAAAGCTCTGCTGAAAGGGGTATCCATCCTCAACCCCTTAGCCCTTCCCCTCGCCCCTATAGAGAATCGAGACACCTCTTTGTCTCTCATGAACGAGCAAAATGGAGGGGAAGGGCTAAGGGGGAGAATTGAGATTGGGCCATAGTGTGTGTTTCTGTTGTTTACTGTGCAGCAGTAGGTGGGCCTGGTTGAGCTCTGCAGACAGTTTTTCCCCACTGCTACCTCACTGGGTATGGGCAGTATGCGGTGTTTAGTCTAAAGATGTGTGTTTGACACACAGAACTGGTGCACCTCCCTGTATATCATTTGTCTCTGTTGAAAAACAGCATTTCATCTCTATTAAAAATCTGCTCATGACGACATAGAGTACATTTTCAGGTCATCCCTTCCATCTAACCGTGTTGTGTTCAATGGGCACTCCACAAGTAAACACTCAAGATGTCAAAGCTGTTTGGGTACCTTCTCTAATATAGTGAAGACTATAGGAATAAAATGTGTGCTCTGTCTGCATTTGAATTTCTTTCCATTTGTGTTTTTGTTTAGTTTTTTTTTGGATTGCAGTGATTATTGATCGTATCCACTAGCCTGGAAATCCAGACTCAATGCTGTATCAGCGATTGAGTCTGGTCACAGTCCCATCTAAAACATTTCTAGGACGGAGCAAACTCGAGCAAACAGACAGCGGAGTACAGCAATCAACGAAGAGCGGATGTGACGTCAGAAAGAAGGAAGCAAGGCAAAAACGTCTTCTTTTAAAAGGAAGGCTTTTAGTGCTGTCCGCTGTTGGGGTTTTAATGACTCAATGTGTTTCTGATAATTTAAAACTGAACTTAATGCTGACTGGAACAAACTCTCGGTTCTCCCGCGCGCCATCTTGAATGTTATGAGGAGGGACTTCCGCCACTCAAGAGTGATGCTGCTCATGAAGAATACGTCACTGCAAATAAACAAATCTGATTGCACCGTTCGGTTTAAGCTCGGACGAGCCGTGGTGGATGGCGGTCTGTCCACACCCATTTCTTTCGCTCAGAAAGGAAATGGGTTTGGTTTGCCAGGCTATGTATCCACAGCTACAAAATCAAAATTGGGGGAAGAAAATATTTTTTTTAAAAAGGAGCTGATCATCAATAAGAGCACTACAGCTACAGTATTTCCTTTGTCCTCTAGTTCTGCCCTGAATCACTACAAATGGCACACAGAGAAGGATGTGAGTTTTTTGGAATACCAATATTACATTATGCTGACATGCCCATGAAGTGTCATATAGCCCTCACACCTCTGACACTGGCTGGAAATATTGAAGAATCATAAAAATATCCAATTTGACCCCAAACAAATGCATTCTACAAAGATTCATCTCAATGTTCTTTTTCTTCTTTATTTTATATAATATAACAATGTACAATGTCATTCTGTAAACTAGTTCAAATACAACTAAACCAGATAAATTAGTTGTGGTTAGAATGCAGTTCTTGGAGTAGCTGCAGCACTGCCAACACCTCCCCAGCACTGCCCATGCAAGCAGTTTTTTATTTATCAATTTTTTATCTTTATGTTTTGGTTCAGGCCTACTTGAAAAAAATAGCTGTTCTTATTTGCATTTTAAGTTCTGTTTCAAAAATATGGAAGGAAATCTGGAAAGATATATATTTTCCATCTAACTCAAAGCAGTAATAAATTCTTCTCACGAGCAACATGAAAACAACAACATGCATCTTTCTTGTGAATACATGGAGCATTCAAATTCTCCAGACAGTATCTCAGCCCATTTGATAAATGATCCAAATGTTTTGCTTCATTCCAATCAGTCAAAGAAAGAAGAAATCCATCATTGGATCCAGTTCAAAATAATGATTCAGCTGTAACAGAGGATGAAGACTTGCTGTCAAGTAGCTTGCTGCAGTAGCTACATTCATTCTTTTTTTTTTTCTGTACCGTGTAATCCAATTCAGGGTCGCAGGTAGGCTGGAGCCTATCCCAGCAATTATCAAGCAAAAGGCAGGGTACACCCTGGACAGGTCGCCAGTACATCGCAGGGCCAACACAGAGACAGACAACCATTCACGCACACACTCCTAGGGAGAATTTAGAGTGACCAATTAAACTATCATGCATGTCTTTGGACAGTGGGAGGAAGCTGGAGTACCCAGTGAGAACCCACGCATACACGGGGAGAACATG
>JAOXYM010000018.1:9718194-9728460 GCA_028567055.1 Leptatherina wallacei
GTTGCCCAGTTTTGGGTTTTCCGGGAGTCACGAGACTCGTTACGTTGCTAAGATGGCGACGGTTGGAACCTCCCAATTAGCTTCTTTTCAGCTCTTCACAAACCTCCCGGATGGTCTGTCCATTCATTTACAGTCATTGGTCACACGTAACAGGTGGAGGGATTTTCAAACCGCCTTTCTAAAGACTTAATTGTAAAGTCTTGTACAGCCTACTTGTTTTTTTATGGGAGTTTTTGGTCTGTTCGTGACTTAGAACATCGTAAGAGACTATTCCAAGGACTTATAAAAGTCATTTTTGCATAATATGTCCCCTTAATACTTAAAATCATATAACTGACATGAGGTGGAATTTTTATTTTGTATCACATTATAATGGAATTTCACTTAGTTTCACTTGCACAGCAGTCCCACAGAAGATTCTGATAATGACATTGTAATCAGCTGTACACTGTTCAGTGTAAAAGTTATGAACACTTTATTTAGGCTACATTTTTATTTATATTTTTTCAAGAAGTTTTTAATGCAGATTGGAGATACCACAAAAAATGTTGTCTGGATCCCCACAAATACGAGCAAACAAACAAAAACAAAACAACTACATCACAAAAATGGGATGGTTCCCCATACTAATGCAGCTTTTGAGCTTTCCCCTTAGCCTTCTGTTTGTCCCTGCCTTCTTTTCACCCAATCATGTTCTTCTGCTCAAACACTCCAGGCATGGCACAACTGTCTGAATCAAACCACTGATTCATCAGCATGTCTGGAAAATTTACTTGAGCAATTTACAAAGCCTGCTGGCCCTGATGGCAGGGCTGAAAATGCTTTTGCTGCCACCAAACACATGTTTGCCTAATGATTGATATGGACTCATTGGCTTCCTTTACAAGTTTTATGTCAATAACAGCACACACGCTGAAAGGAGTGGGATGTGAGATGGGGGGGGGCATGTAATTCAGCAAGCAATTAACAAGTGACAGTGCTAGAAAATATGGTAGTTATGACTTATTTACATTGTCATTATCTATGAGTGAAGAGTAGAAAGACTGAAGCCTGACAGTAGAAACAAAGCATCAGTACAGTCACTGTGCACTCATTCTCTCCTTATAGTCATGATGATGAGCATTCTTTCTTTTTTTCCTTATTAACTTGAGTGTCTCAAACAAATGTACTATATTTCTCAGGGACAGCAGATTAGCATTAGTTTTTTTAAATCAAAAATGTAAACATCAACTTCTTTGCTTTTTCAAGTGGATTTAATGAAACCAGAGCACCATGTATTAATGACTGTATTACTGTAACAGGTTTACTGCAAAGAGTAGATATTCATCCCTTTGACATTTGGTTTGTATTCTATAGTCTTAGTTATATATGCTTTGTTGTGAAAGCTAATTAGAAAATGTATCTTTCAGACACAAGAGCTGTATTAAAGTATTTGAACGCCCTTATGATTTTTTGTGAATATTCCATAACACTAAATGTGTTGATCCAATCTTAGATCTTAACACAAAGTTCCTCTGAGAAAAACAGAAAACACATTTTGAAATGTTAATTGTATTGAGGAAAGAAGAAAAAATTCACCCTATGGCTTTACTGCCAGTTTGAAAAGAAAATCGCCTCATTTAAGTCATGACAGATGCCACTTTTAGCAGCAGCAGCAGCTTCAACCATAACAAGAAGTCTGCCTCTTACAACACTGTGGTTTTTCAAACACTTTTTTTTTTGTAGAACTGCTTTAGTCACCACAGATGCTTCAAAATGCCATTTTGAGGTCCTGTTGACTTTGATAAGCTCTAGACTTTGATTAATAGATGTAATACATGTCTTGCTACCTAACGTATTGCAGGTTAATCAGGTTTAATTTACACATATCCATCATCATCAAATTCTTGTATTCTTCACTGTTTTATGCTTCTTTTGTAATGTTGATGATGGATTCAGACTACATAAGTGATCTCCATAAGGGGTCACAGATTTGTTTTGTTTTTTTGCCAGACTTATATATCAGTCAGATGGTCTGGGGGATATCAAGTACTTCAATATATCATACAGACATCTCACTCTTTAATTATTAACAATATAATATGATCCAAGTAACTCCCGCTGATTCAATCTGTTTTGCCCACCCGATTGTTGAAAAGAACCACAAGTTATCTTCCACAGATTCTCTTGCAAGTTTAATGATATTACATGTTGAAATAATCAAAGTAGTTCAGGTATTCACGCTAACTTTGGCAAGAACTTTTCTCTAACCCTCAGCTGCAGATTACTCATGAAGTGTAAACCCACCAGGTCTTCAAAACTGCATCACAAAAGAAGCACACCATGTAGAGTGAACAATAAATCAATCTAACAATGCTGAAAATCTTGGGTGTGAATATGGATACAAACTTACAAACTTTTAATCGCCTCCCTTAGGAATTTCTCATTCAAAAGAAGTCATGTTTCAAAGTCTCCCTGAATCACCAAAACATATCCAAACATGCAACATTCATGTTAAACAGCAAGGTGTGATGCAATATTCATGGAATTTGGTGTTTGGTTTGTACCAGACAACATGACCCTTGTCCTGTAAACATTTTCCTTTCATTAGTACACAGAATATCCTTCCACCATGGCTCATTACAGTGTATTGTTTGAAAATTCAGCATTAATGTCACTGGGTTTTTGTTCGTTTGAGTTGAAGCTGGTTCTGCCTGTTCTGACTCTACTGTAATTTGTGTCCTATGCTTGACTTTGACTGGGCTGAGAAACACCATTTGGGTCTTGTCCATTTATTTTTGTGGATGTGTTTTCAATGAGCTCTTGGAGAAATTTGAGGGGTATAGTACAGAGTCTTTTCTGTTTGCAGAAAATGTCTCACTCTAAATCTGTGGAGTCCTACAGATGCAAAAATCATTTCTAGACCCGGAAACCAACTTCCTTAAATCATTTTAAATGTATCCTGTTTTGGCACTGTGTGATACTGATGCCTGAAAATGTTGCCTTATTTCATTGGACCATGCAGGTAGAAATATCTAGCCTGGGTGTGTCTTCTGGAGTTTCAATAGTTTCTAGTACAGTTTTAGTGCTTCTTAAGATTTAATTGCTAAGTTTAATATTTTTTACACTGGTCCAACTGTTGGGAACTTTTTACCTTCATTTGATAAAATGGCCTTGATGAATATGTATTGTATTTTGTATTAAATTGTGCTGCATCAGTTTCATATTTGATTTGATCTGACACAGTTTCATGTGAGATATAAGCAAAAATAAGACATAATACATGGTGAAATACTTTTTCATTGCACTTTATATATTAGCCAAAAACAACAATATAAGCTCAGTGTAGACATTACGGTTGAAGCAGAAAACTAGCATGGGTGGAAATTTTTAGCTTTGTTTGCACATCAAGTCTTTCACTTTTTAAACATACTGTTTTAGACATGAAGGAAGTTGGTGTCTTTGATTTCATTCTGTCAGCTGTACATTAGTTCCCTGAAACAAAATGTATAAACAAATTTGTCTAATTTATGCATCAAAGAATAAATAACTGTCATCTCAACTGACACTTCTGATTATTTTTGTAGTTGAGCTGTGAGAAGCGCTTACCCTGCCAACTTTTCAGAAAGCTCTCAGTTCTGGGATAATGACAGGACTCCTGATGGATGAGTCAAATAAACAGCTGCTCTGACCAGGGCCACCAGAGAAACAAATCTACAAAAAAAAAGTAAAAAAAAACTTAAAATCTGAAATATTTCAATGCATTTTGAGCGCACTAAACATTGTGGATGTTTATACTGCATCTCATTTCCATCAAACGGTTTCACTCACTATGGACAATAATGCAACATAGATCCTGGAATAATTTTCACACCTTTGATATATTTCTCTGTATTTGTTGTGAAACATTGTAATTTTTTTGAGAGGTAGGTACATATATGTACATATGGCTTTTGACAAAGAAAATGTAGTAATAGAGTCAATGAATGTCACCACATAGAATTCACTAAAACTCCTGGGAAATGTTTTAAGGTTTGAGTTGTTTCAAATGATAAAAAATCTGCCCATCCGGTGATCATGATCTGAGCAGCATTCAGCCTGTTTATCCCATCAGGAATTCTGCCTGAATCCTCTAGCTGAGAGCACACTGACTGCTGTGGGCTGCAGGTAAGACCCCAGCTGCTGATAAATACTTTATACAAACCCCACTTCAAAAAAGAAAAAAAGAAATAGAAAAGCAAACAATTTTCCTTTAAAGCCAAAAATGATATAGCATGGTAGAAATGGTGTGAGAGTTTTATCAAGTCATTGCAATCCTTAAAAGTCTAAAGGTTCACAGGTGTGGGGGTGTACATGTCTAGTGTTATGTCTGTAAAATGTTGCCATGTCCACAGGTGGCTTCAGCTGTCCAGAAAGAAAATCTGAGCTGTTCCCCTTCGACCTCATTTCATCTCATGTGTGTTTCTTTCTCTCCAACCCACTCTCTACAACGAAGCCTGCCAAGATGAAAGAGGCAGACGGGCAGATGGATAGAAAGCCCTTCTGACGTTGCTCTTCACAGCAGGCAAACATCATGTTGGGAACAGCTGGACATCCATATTTCTTTATTTTTCCATTCTTCATCTAGTTTTGTTTGCCAGCAGGTTGGTCGACATCCCCATCAAAGCTTATCTTGTGGTCATGCCTGCAACCCCTCTTTAAATCCTCCATGACATTACAAAACTCACAGTCCTGTTAGGCTTACCTGGGTGGTCAACAAACGTTCATATACCGAAAAAGAGTGCATGCTCTGCCCTGAATCGTAATCATCTGCTATTTGGCTCAAGAGTCGAAGACTAAAGCAAAAGAAAGGTTAGCTAAAGGTCTGGTCTACTAAATAAGACAAGGTGAGACATCAAAGAAAAATTAGAGCAAGGTAAAGCCTTGTGGTCTCAATCAGGCTAGTAAATAGTGTAATACCTCTTCTTAAATTAGTCACTAATAGAGGGACATTGATAGGACCCCCACTTCACTGCTGGAAAGAGTAGCGTAATGGAAGTAGAATTGCCTTTTACCCCAGCTGAGTCCTGTGGCTTTTATCTATTTATATTTTTCGGGGGGGGGGTCCTAAAATAATTTACATGATCACTTTCCTGCTGTAGTATCAGTCATCTTTTTGTTTTTCTTTTTAAACATTTTACCTTGTTTTACCTAGTTTATTGGGGGAATCAGCAGAGCCTGAGGAACTCAAATAAATGGACTGATGAGTGCAGGGTAACCTTGAAAACAATCTGGCCACAATCACAAGAGTTTGAGGATCAATTTGAAAAGAAAGAGCAAGAAGCTATCTTCAAGTCTGTCAGACTAAACAGCACTGAAGCTAAAGAGCAGACCAAGTTTATCACTAAACAGTAATGCTAACACGCATGCAACTTTTTCTAAATTCCCTGTCTACTTGCTGGAAAAGTACATTCTGTGTGTGTACATAATTAATTCATTTATTTATCTATTCATTCACAGAATAAAATAAAGGGAAAATATAAGGATCTTTTAAATTTCTTCCCCAAAATGTCTTCAAAATTTTGATAACTGCAGGGTAATTTCCAAACAGCTATTACCTAAAAACGTAGGTAGTATATATGCATGGAGTCTACATTTAAAGAAGTGAAAGACAAAATAAGTAGTTCACTTTTAGACATTGTTTATTGAAAAAAAAAACCTTGATGTCCCAAGAAATTAGGCAAACAATAAATCCAGCAGTGACCTAACACAGAACCAGACAAATGCATCTGGCCCTTAAGTTGAAATGGTCTGAAGGGTGACTGCCAAGAAGCCATTCTTGAAGCAATACTACATAAATTTTGAACCATAAACCTGGTGCCTCTGACATCTGATGGCACATTGACATTCATTATGCACATTCCTTGAGCTGTTATTGGCCTGCAACGTCCTGAGGCTGAGAAATGGCATTTTTCATCTTTGTGTTCCAGCGTTACGTGACAGCAAAACAATGGCCATTTGGATGTGCACCATAGCTGATTCAGGTAAGGATTTAAGGGACTGAGTTCAGGAAACCCAATGGGACATGATCGCAGGAAGTAAGAAAACATGAGAGAAAGTAATAGAGCAAGAGATAAGATAAAAGTCAACATCAGACTGACTTTTACTGACTAGACAGAGCTAAGAGAAGAGCCAGGATGCAAGACAGATGTCAAATTAGCTTAATTAGGGGATTGTATGGTGCAAAAATCTGCCAAAGTTTAGTAGTATTGTTTCAAGGAAAGGAAACGCAGAGAAACCTGGAGGAAAAGTTGAGACATGCTAAATCACACAAGTACTGGACTTGATGATAGCATATTTCAATAAAATAGAGCACTTATTTCCTGTTTTTAATAGCAACGTAAACAAAGAAAGGGTGGCTCAAGACTTTAGTACACCCTTATAGTTTACATCATAACCCTGTGTTTGATCTAACATCATGGTGTTCTCACACATAATCAGCCCAGCCTTATTTATCGACAAATCAACCTGCATGCAATAACCTCCTCTGTAAATTTGATGGCAACCATGCCCCAAAAATCAGTTTGTAGCAGAAATGGTCAAACTGCAAATCACTGGCAAAATGTCTGCCAATTCATTTCTAGTCCATTTGGCAGAGCATCAGTTTAAATTTCTTTTTTTTTTTTTTCCTTCCTGTTTATAAAAGCCTGTTGGAGCCGCCTGGAATATTGATAACTCATGGGTGCCTGGATGTGTGCCCTTTCTGTTTGAGACCTCTTTAACAGGCAGACATGCATCATCATGCACATCTGCACTCCTTCACAAACACATTCATGCATCACAAGCTGAGTCACTTGTCGCACTGAAGCGTGTGTGTGTATGTGGATGTGCACACAGGAAAGACGAAGGGGTAGTTGGCGGGGTGTTCATCAGACCCTGCATTTCGCTTCTCTTGTTTTTTCTCTATGCTCCTCATCCCACTCTCATCTCACTCTCCTGCCTTCATATATCTTTAGCCATTTAATTAGCTGGACAGGTAATAAATTTCATGTCTTATGTGCTATTCACTAGTTTATTTATTTGTTCCTTAGTCTCTCACAGCAGTACAGGATCCAAGGACCAGACTCCATTATAAGGCAAGTAGCATCTCCAGCCTTTTATGGCCTGAGTCATTAGTTAATCAATGTGACAGCGTGACTGTTGCAACAACTCAGGCAGTTGTTGCCTGCAAAATGACCACAAAGCAAAGTGCATTTGTTAATACAGTAGTGCATGTTAGCTATTGTAGGACGATTACAGGCAGATGATAGACTGACTGTCAGAGTGCGTATGTGTGTCTTTTATTGTGCCTGGTGAGCCGGGTAAGAGTCTGTACAGCCAGGTCCTGCCACATCCAGTCATATCATTTAAAACTAAATGGGCTGTCAGTGATCCCAGTGCTGGAGGACAGATGTGTCAACCAGTGGGATGCCAGTGAGGTCAGAGCACTCGGTGTTTCCCTCTGTTCACTGATCCAGCACAATGCTTTGTCAGCATTTATACAGCAGATGCTTAATGTTATATCTCAAACTTTCATATCAGTGTCTTTGCTTAATCCATCCCTAATTGAATCAAGCGGGATTTGCTGTGCTTATTACTGTAGACTTTGGTGGCAGGCGAGTGTGAATATGTGTGTGAGTATGTGCATGGGCATAAGGATGTGATAAATTTATTAGCTCTCATCTCTAACCATTAGGCAGATTTGCAGAGGTAAAGCATGGTGGAGTCACTGAAGACACCCTAATTAAATTCTTACAGTGCGGTTATGTTATGGTCAACATGTATCTTGTCATCGTAATTGACCTCTATGGCAGATATCAGCTTTCAGAGTTAAAAAAGGTTATGTTTATATGTTACTCAAGGAGCATGAGATCTGTTTCTGATTTTAAGGTGTTACTTGACCCAGTACTGTGCAAAAGTCTTCAGCGACTCCTTATTTATATACATGTTACCTGTAAAATAGGAAATAAGTGCAACTATTTGTCAAAACTTGCAAACATAAATGCAGATTTGCAAGTGTTTGTGAAGTATGACCATCTTTATTCTTCAACACTGCCTGACCCATTTTAGACTTTCTTTCAGTAGTCTTCAGTCTCCAAGCTTTAAGGCCATCCCAGAGGTCTTTTTTGGATGTTGGATGCCTTTTGTTTTGTTCTCTGTCAAGATGATCCAACACTGCTTTAATAATAGTGCTGATATAATCAACCCACCCTTCCATATCTTATGAGATTGTAGTGAAGTGTTGGGCTGCTACCTTTTCTTTTGTCCCCTACTTGTCCAGTTTCCTTGAGTTTTTTTCAAGGACAGCCTGCCCATCATGCTGAGATATGACCACAAACTCATCACTCAAGAAACATAGGCTGACTTCAAGTGACCATCAAACAAAGTGGCACCGGGGTGAAGTGCACGGCAAGAAGAGTTGAAAAAGAACACAAGAACTGGACAGTAGAAAACTGGAGTAAGGCCATCTTTTCTGAGTCCAATTTTCAGCTTTGCGCAACACCTCATTGTTTTATGATTAAATGGAGACCTGGAGAGGCTTACAAGCCATAGTGACTTGCAATGACTGTTAAATATAGACAAAAATCAGTGATGATCAGGGGGTACATCAACAAGGCTGGGATCAGGCAGATATGTATTTGTGAAGGATGCACTGATAAAGCCACATACAAGATTATCCTAGAAAAAAATTTACTTCTTCATGCTAAGACTGTGCTCCCCAACTTAGAGGATTACAGCAGGAACATCCTCCATACCACACAGCCAGGGGAATCAGTAGCTACGTTTCCATTACAATTTTTCACAAAATAAAAGGGATATTTCAAAAATTTCGACAAAGTACAATTGCGATATGCAGGTGTTTCCATTGAACGGTGTTTAGCGCAAAAGCCGTAATTCTTGTAAAATCTTGTCCCCTGAGATTTCATTTTGAGGAAGATGGAGATACAAAAGGTTTTATGTTTTGGAGCATTTCACTGTTGTTTGTTCTCAATGATGGTGGTTATATGTTTCTGTTTAATTATTCGTAAAGAGATTTGCATCTCTTACTCCGTTCATACATTCCACGCCATCTTTACTCCACACAAACTGGTCACATGACCCGCTACGTCACATCCTGTGAGGTGGAAATGTGGAAAAACTGTTTCCATTACACTTGTGAAATAAAAGCATAAAAACGTTTAAGCGATATTTTAGAGGTTTTTCGAAATTTTTGTGTTTTCATTACCAGAATTTTATTGCAATATTTAGGTTTTTCACAATTATGGGGTAATGGAAACGCAACTACAGTCTGGATAGAGAGTCACCACATCAAGAGCCTGTCTTGGCCAACTCAGTATATAGATCTGAACCCTGTTGAAAACTTCTAGAATGACATCAAAAGGAAAATGGATAGCCACAAACCAACAAGCAAAGCTGAACAGTTAGATTTTTTAGTTAGAGTGGTAGAAAGTAACTCAACAGCAATTTGAACAGTGGTCTCTTATTTTTTCCATAGCTGTTCATACATATACTGTGACGGCCCTGGCTTTGTCTTTATTAACTTGTTTTTGTTTATAGGTAGGTGTGTCATCTGGGCGGCTCCCATTTTTGTCAGAGCACTTGGCCTTGGTGCACCTGCGCTACAAAGGCCCAGGCTTCCTGCATTTCCCCCTAAACGTCTACTTTTACACACTGTACACACTATTATTTTCCATTTTAATAAATACATTTTTGCACTATCAGCATGTCCTTCCCTCATTTTTGTCATAGCCTACCACGCGTGTCGTGAAAAATGAATAAATAGATAGAATATATACCCATCTTCCTCAAGTCTCAAGCAGCCACAAACAAATTCCGATTTCACAGTTTATACATTTTATTTGTACATGTATTTCATACTTCTAAAAAGGAGCTGAAAGAAAAGGAGTTATTATGTCAGGATGAGCAACGGGCCAAGGGCAAAACAATAAACAAAACCCAACTACCTTCAAAAAAGGAGATAACCTGTTAAAGAAAAGAAAATACAATCAACTTACCTAATTGACCAAAACAGGAGAAAACTGAAAGAAAAGGAAACGTGCAGCCCACCCCTACAAACTCCTGATACCAAACATAAACTATGGGTTGAAGGCAGACAGATAGTGGCTGGTTAGGAGGAGAGGGAGATGAGTAACCCCACATTCCATACTCCTCCAAACCTTCATAGGAAACACCCCCCCTGTCAGCATACAATCCTGGAAAAGCAGCACAAGGGTGCACCAATCCACACATAGCACCTGTACACTCAAG
>JAOXYM010000018.1:9774417-9789546 GCA_028567055.1 Leptatherina wallacei
AGGCAATCTGTAAGGGAGGATGGTGGGAGGGTGGAGTTCGGCTTAGTGGAGAGGTAGAGCTGGGTGTCATCCGCATAACAATGAAAATGTATGTGGTGTTTTTTTTTAAATAACCGAGGGGGAGGAGGTAGATGATGAACAACAGGGGCCCCAGGACAGAGCCCTGGGGCACACCTGTGGTGACTGGGAGGTAAATATTTTCAGCTGGATGAACTTAGTGCGGCCGGAGAGTTATGATTGGAACCAGTTGAGGTGTGGGTGATGCCGATTGAGGAGAATCTAGCCAGTGGGATGGAGTGGGAAATGGTGTGGAAGGCCGCACTCAGATCAAGAAGGATGAGGATAGACTGGAGTCAGCAGCCAGGAGGAGGTCATTAGTGATTTTGAGTGATTCGGTGCTATGAAGTGGGCGAAAACCAGATTGAAAATGTTCAGATTGCAAAAAAAAGATCAGATTCCATAAAATATCTCTGACAGTAACAATACCGTCAAATTTGTAACATCATCACATTTCAAGCACAGAAAACCTGTCCACTATCACATGTCCACATCATCTACAGATCTATAAAAGTTAGATGCACATCTAAGTCAAATTATGGTTTGAGGCCATTTAACTGGTCCACCATCCAAGTCCCAGTATACATACATGGGATGGGATTGAACCTGTTTAGTATGACTAACAGTGAGGCTGTGGACTGTAAGACATTTGTGGCTATTTCTCTATGAAAACTCAAATAAATATAAACCAATTCCCTCGCAGATGTCAGTGATTCCATCCCTTAGCATAGGTTAGTTTAGTTTTGAGAGCCTTGTTTATGTATGATTTCAGTCAGACAAATATGTACACGCATATTTCAAAAGTCCCGTTTTGGTCAAACTAAGACAGTAAGATTTATTGATGTACTTTTTCCTACTTAACATACTCAAAGTCTTCGAGAAAAATTTAATAATATTATTCAAAACATTCAAGCTTCAAACTGGGTTGAGATAAGTTTTACTGCTAAATGAAATTCCATTGTTTTTGAGTTTGTGAGTTTTTTTTATCAAGTTTTAATAAGTATCATTCATTGACACAATACTTAAAATCAGTTCAACTGACTTATGATAATGATGATAATGATGATGAAGATGATAGTTATTCTTGCGTACATTTTTGCTAGAAAAGTTTACTATGACACATAACCCTAAACCTTTTGTGGAGTTCTGGCTAATGTGGATGGTGAAGTGTAGACTGGGAAAGCCTTCATGTGTCAGCACAGTGCTGTCAACCTGTTATAAGGTTGTGTGTGTGTGTGTGTGAGAGAGAGAGAGAGAGAGAGAGAGAGAGAGGGAGGGTCTGTGTGTGTACATACAAGCTGTAAAGAGATGTTAAGGAGCTTGTTCCATCATGCTGATGAGCTCCGTAATGCAATATAGTTGCAGTACCCTGACACAAGTGAGGACACTTTCCAGTACATCATCTCCATTATCTGTGTATACATTAACCTTGAAAGTGGTGTCAGGTAACTTGCTGGGATAGGCTCCAGCCCACCCGCGACCCTGTATGGATTAAGCGGTACAGAAAATGGATGGATGGATGGTGGTGTCAGGTAAGTGAAATGATCCAAACACATGCTCAACTCCCACAGCAAACATCCATACATGCATACATTTCCAGCTATGTCCATTATGTAAACATCACTAAAGTTGAAAATCAACATTGTAACCAGCACTAATCACGGAATAGCACTGTACTGTACTGAAAGTACTCACTCTGTTATTTAAAACTAGATATGAAGAAAGGATTGCAAACATTTTAAAGGTGTACATTTTTTTGTTTAAAAGCAATAAATCGCCAAAGTGAAAAAAAAGAAGTGCCAACAACACAGATCAAAGGGAGAATTTAAAAAAGGAGTCCAGCTTTTCTGATTAGATGTGCCATTTTCAGCAATTTTCCATCACTTTAATGTGATGTAATGCATCTGTGACACTCCATGTACTGTATGGTAAAATGCTAAAAAAGTAAACAAACCCCGAGTGTGACCTGTGCGAATGGTATTTACTGCTTAGCTGTTTAGGATTTAGGCAACAGATGCATTCGACATAGCTTTCATAATGACACAATACCAGTGTGTTACTGGCAGTCATTTGATTGATTTCCTCGTGTTTCATTTTAAACTTTCAATATAATATCCCTCTGCAAAAGAGAAGAATATTGACTGTCTTGTATGTCTCCATTTTTTATGTTTATTTTTTACATTTAGGAGACCATTTGCTTTGTTTGTGATATGCATGAGGGCACTGATACACACTCATTTGCAGGGTGTGATGTGGAAAAACAATGCTGTGCAGGGAGCATGAAACCTTGTTAATGCATGTACTTGCACTTTATGTGATGAGAATTGTCTTGCAATTTTAATAGTTTTAAGCCATGCTAGCAGCTAGGTGAGGTTGAACTGAGAGCTATGCTCTAATTATTAACACTGAAGTGATAGCATGCCTATTTACAGTGTTCATGGTGGCCAACTTTCTGAAACAGAATTAAGGAATGCACAAGGTTGGGGGCATTTTTAATTCTTAATGCGATAATTCTGATAACCGATTCTGAGAGCTCTTATCTATAGGGTATTGTGTGCAAGTTCATCAAGAAAAAGGCAGAAACTTGATGTGATAGACATGCATGTGCAAGCCAATGTATGAGTATATTAAGATTTGTATAAAGGAACAATATGATACAAGACTTTTGTTTTTAAAAAAATATTTGTAATATAATTTCATTCTTTTGAGGAATGCTACAATTATGAATTACTCATCCAGATTGATTACAGCAATTTTTATTAAAGAAACTCAAATAAGTCTTGGAATAATGTTTTAAAAATAGGTAATTTCTCTGTTGCATTGTGTCATCGTTTGTCTTTTTTTCTCTCAATAAGTATCATTATATTTCTGTCTGGGGGTAAGTAACTGTTATGACCACATTTTTTTCTTCTTTTCTTTTGGCTTTTGAAAAAGGTTTCAGTTTTAGGTTGCAAATCATATTCAAAGAAGTTACCATCCAGTTCCTGCCCACTTAGCGTTATAAAAATCCAAATAATACATGGATGAATCATGTAAAATACACCACTGAAGATGAAGGAGCACTTCCAAATCACCAGTCAGATATACTATACGTCTTGCATAACTAAGAGACGTGTATTAAAATATCCTGTACATGAGGCAGTGGGAAAACAACTACAGTAAGACACTGGATGTAACCAAAAATACTGAGAAATTTGAAACTCCTTCTGTAAACATTTTCATGACAATACAGAACAGAAGTTAACTTTCAAAAATATTAATTCATATTGCAACTTTAACCTCAGTAATACAACAACATAATCATGTTTGCAACTTAGTTTCAAAGAAAAATTAATCTGATCACCTGTCAAAGTCATTTAAGTCCAGCCACTCCAACCATCTGCTCCATGGCACTTTATGAAGCAGCTGTGCTCAGTATTGAGGCACAGATGGACCTAACAGGCCCTGCACAGCACATTTGACCTCAAGATGTAGTCCTTCCTACTGTAGTGCTTGCAAGTCTGGTGGGTGGTGTATAAAGGGGCATGGGAAAGGGAAAGGGACAGGTCAAACACCACAAAGTCCTCTGGTTTGAAGCTACCCAACTGATATGATGCTGTCATTTGTGGAAGGGCAAAGGAGGGCCTAGGCAGGGTTTGAACCCCAGCCTCCCAGGTGAGAGTCATGCTCGCTGACCATTCGGTCAAAGGGATATCCCTGTGTCCAAGTAGCCAGGGCGCATGATCAATCAGAGGCATAGTGACAGGACCTCATCTGTCAAACATTTATAAAGTCTGCAGAAATTACAGACCACAGTGTCCAGCTACGGTCCTTGAGTGCCACAATCCTGCAGAATTTTGATAGTTCCCTGTTTCAACATACCTGACTCAAACTGAATGGATACAGAAGCTTATGAAGTGACTCATTAATTTGAATTATGTGTGTGAAATACTGAAAACCTGCATGAGAGCGGCCCTAGAGGATCAAGGACCCTGGCCCTTCAGGACCATGGAAGTCCAACAATGCAGATTAAAAACCTACTTTTAAACTTGCGGAAACCCCAAATAAGTGCCAAAGATATTTTTGGTGTTGTAGTGACTTGGTACACCAAAATAAGACACTTCCAATCACTTACACTTTTTCTTTTTTTCTTTTTTTGCATAATATTGAAGTTGAAGTTAGTTTATTTGAACTATTTGAATATTATAAGCCTAAGTTAGTTTAATGTGTTAGAAAGGTGACATCTAGACCAGGGGTGGGGAACCTTTTCTCTTTCAGGGGCCATTTATATCCTTAATATGTCCTCTTAGGGTCACACCCAATTTGTCAACCCATATTATGTGAAAATAATGAATGTATAAAACCACTGTTAGCAGTTTGTATTTTTTCTTAATTTACTTTCACAGACATTTGAAAGTTTCAGTTTCACATTTCTTTTTAGACTGACAAAGAAAATAAATCTTAAAATGAGCAGATGCGATGTCTTAAGTGTTAAGATAATATCATATTAAGCCATGGTTCAGTGAAGACAATATTCATTATTCACCTCATGTGTTGGTTGGAAAGGCTTCTCTTTAGCCAGGCGTCTGGTCTCGGCTGGATACGAAGATGTTGCAACTCGCAGCAGATTTTCCAGGTTGGGATCAGTGAGTCTGGAGCAGAAAAAAGTTTTTGCCAGAGTCAGTTTAGAGTTGTTGTTCCAAACAGAGATACAAACCTGAAGGTATGTCTCCTCGGGTTGGGAAAATCCTCAGCACAGACGTACAGTTTGTAGAAGTCCAGCAAAGAGAGGTTGTTGTATAAGGCTTTGAGCTGATCAGTGTTTTGAAGCTCTGTGATTTCCAGTTGGAGGCACATCAGATGGTTCCACATTAGTCATAAACATGTTGATTTCCTTTTGTTTCATTTTCACATCATAAAACCTTTCATCAAATGCCTGGATTAGTTTTGTACATTCATCAGCATAATCAACTGATGCAGCAGGCTTTTGCTCCTGCAGAGAAGGAAAGTGCACTGTGTTGCCAATTTTCAGCTGATTTTGACACAGCCTTAACTTTCCTTTAAATGCCTTCACATGTGAAAGCTGAGAGTTGATAAGCCAGTTGGGACCTTGCAGCTTGACATTCAGCTCTGACAGGTGCTTGGTCTTCCACCAGAATGCTAGATCACAGAACCACTGGTTATCACTGAGCTCCACAGCAGGTTTACCCTTCATCTCCTGTGATTTCTTTACTTGCTCTCTCAGATCAAAAAACTGTTCAAGCACGTTTGCACAACTCAGCCATTGCACTTCACAACTGTACACCTGATCTCTGTTCTGCAACTCCAGCTCGCTGAGCAGCTCCCTGAGCTGGGGGTTCTTTAGCTCTCTGCTTTCGATTAAATTTACTACGGAAATGACAGGTGTCAACTGTCTTGATGTAAAAGACAGTGGCGTACGACTAAATCACCAGGATTGAGACAAAGGCAGCTCATTTCATTTTTGATTAATGCAGTAAACCCCTTTTGCGGGCCAATCATCGCTGGTGCTCCATCCGTGGCGAGGCCACTCAACTTCTCAAATGGAAGTTTAAATTTGTTCATCACTTGGACAACTTGATGGGACAGATCTTGAGCTTTGGTTGTTCCATGCATTGGTACCAGACAGCAGCTCCTCCTTGATTTCAAAGTCAGTTGTAACCTTGCACACAAAAACTGCTAGCTGTGATTTATTAGTGATGTTTGTTGCCTCATCACAGGCGAGAGAAAAATACTCAAAATCTCCAGCATTGTCTGTCAGGTTTTGTTGTTTTGTTTCTTAATGACATTCACCATATCAAGGATCCTGCCTCCAACTGTTCTTCTGGACAAACTGATGCTTTCAAATAATTTCAATTTTTTGGGAGCTAGCAGTTATGCAGCAGCATACAAACTCTCCCTCTGCATGAGGCTTCAAATTCTTTGCAATCGAGTCACTCACCACAGAATTGCTCTCATAATGTTTTCTCTGTCGTTCTGTGCTTTATGAAAATGTTGAGTGGTGTGCATCAAAACTTCGACAAAGCTCGGTGACTCATCTGTCCTTTCGGCTCCTCCAGCTTTGCATGCTTATTTTTGTATTGTCGCATAAGGTTGGACTTCTTCATCACTGCCACAAACTACACACAATCTTTCCTTTCACCTGAGATTGGTTGTCAATTTATTTTTCCTCAGATTTTTAATTATTTCATTCATTTGTGTAAAATGATGTTGTGGGCTGAATAAAAGGGTTCCAAGATGTGTATAGCCCAGAGGCTCCACCACTGATCTAGATTGATGCTTAGATCGACTTCTTTCGCAAGCCAGGGTTTAGAATGAGGGATGACAAAACAGCCAATTTGACTGTATTCAAGCATGCAAGAAAACCAGTATGAATTGCTTACTGACCAAGCTAACTGCCAATAGCATCAGGCTAGTAATATGTTCAGATAGATTTTGAGCAATCTGTACATCATACATAATGAGACATGAATTAACAAAAGTGCAAACAAATAATTTATTGCTACAGCTGTAACCACTTTTTATAGAAAGTGACATGTTTGATGTTGAGATTAGGATGTTGAGATTCTCTGCTTTGTGAATTTGAATTGGGCAGAGCTTTCCGTGGAGTTTTCTGCATCAGTGACAAGAATTTACAGAGACCGCCATACTAACTGGCTTGCAGCATGGCTAAACACTTAAATAATATTTTTTAAAAAGCAGACTTTTAAATCATGAGAACACAATGGAAAAATATCAGAAAAAGAGAATTCTGTGATATTCTGTAATATAACTTTTTCAATTAGCTCCATGAACACTAAGCTGCTGGGGCTGATTGTCATTGTAAAAATGTACTCTC
This sequence comes from Leptatherina wallacei, assembly GCA_028567055.1. Lineage (NCBI taxonomy): Eukaryota > Metazoa > Chordata > Actinopteri > Atheriniformes > Atherinidae > Leptatherina > Leptatherina wallacei. The sequence continues at coordinate 9,781,310 of JAOXYM010000018.1, forward strand.
ATTGTGTTAACTACACTTTGACATCAGTTGTAGGTTAGTCAAAGATACAACAGACTCAAACCCATCCAGAGGGAAAAAATGCAGTCATTTCAGCTTTCCGTTAGATTGTGCCTCAATGTATCTGCAGCATTTGTGTGGCTTAAGTAGCTTTGGAAATTTAAATTACATTCTCATTTTTGATAATTCAAGACAGACAGCAGGGTGATGAACCAGCATACTGCTGTTAAAGCTAAAGAAGTGGAACAAAAAGCATTCCCCAGAGAGAAATATTGTATAATGAAGCAATGCCTCAGTCAAGATCCTTTATTTTCAAGGACATACACTATGAGTTTGCTAATGCTTAGATTTCAGTATAGGAGTGTGTGTGTGTGCGCGCCACTAACCAGGAGAACAGAGCTCAATCTAAGGTTTGCCATAGTTGTAATGTTGTATTGACCATGATGCATCCTCTCCACAAATAAACATGCCACTCAGAGCCGGTCCTAGCCACTTAGGTGCCCTTGGGGAGATTATGGCTAGCCCTCCTCCCCCTCTTCTTGTCACACGCCATCCTAAACATTATTGAACAGCCATATGAAAGACCTTCTGGTTTAATTAATCACTGCTCTCACAACTGAGCCATATTTGGCTTGGGGCAGGAAGCAGTTGAGACCCTCAGTATGGCTTGAAGTTCATGGTGGAGAAAAGCTTTTCATACGGATATGTGCTGCCAAAAAGGCACATCATCTACTTGAACATCTTAGAAAGCTAAGGTAAACTTGGGGGGGCAATTCTCTCAAAAAGCATGCCAAGCATGCCTGCTTTTCCACTCAAGTCATTTATATTGGGGCCCAAAAATACACAAAACCACTTTGTCCTCCTTATTTATGAAGATTCTGTAACTTTACATTTAGAAATGTATCATTAGATGTCCAGAAACAAAGTTATTTTTGGTGCTAATTTAAAAAAAATCTGAATTTGGCTCCATCTTAGCTAGATACATTGATTTTATTCATTTAGGTATCTTGTCACAGTGTTGAACAGAATCCACCAAAAACAACTACTGTATATCCTCCAAACATGGTCTGTATATGAGGCCAGAGGTGTTCATTGTCCTCAGTTTTAGTATAACAGACTGCTGCCTGTGATATTTTTTCACGAGTGTTTAATTATCTGTCCGCTAGATGTGCAGAGTTTGTTAGTGCTGCTATGCCGCCATGGTTTGTGTGCTGTGGCCATTCTAGCTGGGACAAATTAAAAAAGTTAAACAGTATTTTTAATGTTAGATAAAACCACATATCTCTACACTGGAACCTCTTTTATTCCCCCTCTTTTCAAAATTTTCTGAAAGCCACTCCTGTGCTTGGACGAGTTGTTCACATTTGTCAATATTAACCTCCACCTGAGGTACACCACACACATTTGTTCCTCCCCTTCTCTCGTAGCGCATAGAGCAGAACAGGTTCCGGCCAGGTCAATCAAACAATGAGAAACTATGAGGGGTGGGGGGTATTGTTAATATTTTTCTGTATGTATTGACCTTTTTTATTTTTTATTTTTGTTGCTATCACTTATTCTTTCTTTTTGACATCTCACTAGTGTGTGACGCCCTATGCGAAGGGCCGGCTCTGATGCCACTTTAAAACAGAGAAAACCCAACAAATGAGCTGTAGTAATCCATTTGTGGATTGCTGTTGAATCTGATAAGCCAGTATTCAACTTGCCATAAAGTGTGTGGGGTTTGACGCCAATGTTAACCAATGCAAACGAGGGCTCTGACAGATTGTAGCTAATGATAACTGCAGAGAGTTGAACAGTGTGATTAGAGCCTGTGGAGGTCCCCTAGGAAAAACACATTCTCAGTTTTTACATAGAAATATTCACATAAATATACAAACATCTGGGAACAAAGATTCAAGCCTTTGTTAGCTGAGACAATAAGTGCATTTTTTTTCTGTGTGAAGGGGAAAATGATTAATATAAATAAAGATGTGTCTCTTAAAAGGTTTGTCACTAAAGTTGCATTAACTGCATTTGATTTGCTGGTACAGAAAGTTGAAGGAAGGGTAAAGATGGGTTTATATCTGAACTGAAAAGAAATATGTGGGTGGAAACAGTGCATGTATCTTATCTTCTCTAAAAATGCAAAGAAGATAAACAGTTTGTGGATATATTATGGTATCTGGATAAAGCCAATGACCACTTACCCTCATATTTTCTACATGGTAAATAAGGGCAGCACCCCTTACTGTGAGTAGCTTTGTTAAAGCACTCTTTAGCCAATTTTTCTGCAGTGAAATCTGAATTAGAACAGTGTGCATGGAAGTGACAAACAAGTGTAAAAATATGGAGACATTATGGGTTTTTTTTCTCAGCACTTTCCAAGTTATTACCCCTGACTATTCCTGACATTTTGCTAAATACCAAACTGGTTATTATGGTAAAGTAATAAATTACATGTTGGAGGATGCTTTTAACCGCAATGCTTTTAATTCAAGAGAAAACAGTTTTCAGTGTCAGTGTGAAGAAACTTTAAAAATGTACCAATTTTCAAAGCTTATGTAAAGCACTTATGTAAAATTAATGCAAGAGGATATTTTTTTCTTCTCATAACACTTGCTGTAGCTATGTTTTGGTTTTGTTTTAGTACCCATGTATACAGTTTGTAGTAATGATGATGTATTTACACTTGCTGATGTAAACGAGTGTTGTCAGCATAACTAGGCGATAAGCAGCAATGATACTAAAAAGGTCTTTAATGTTCATATGGTACATGATATCCCCTGTGCTCAACTCTTCTTTTTTTTTTAAACAGAAAATGGGGCCAAATCTAAGATGAAAAATAGTTTTTATCCAGGCTATAGTGCAAAGGTAAATGAGAAGGCAATGATATGGAATTTATCCAAAGCGGGAGGAAAAATAGGGTTTCAATCTCCATGGATAAAATGATGCTGCATGGTCTTAATTTAGAGCAGGTGCTTTTGCAGGAACTCCCTCATTGTATGGTGAGAATCTGAAAGAGAGACAATAAATTTGTTCCGATGCTGATTCTCTGAGGAGTTCCACTGCCGACTCATTCACTACATTGTAGAATGGATCATGCTGGGCATGCACTTTACATTATTACACCACATATATCCATGAGTGATTAAAAGATATAACTAATAAAACAATTTAGGATTTTTTTTATGGCTCAAACTAATTAGAGATAATTGGCAGATGACATGCATGTCGGCAGTATGTGTGGCGGGGACAGATGTTGGTGCAGAGGTGAATTATGGAGACGGGACAAGAGAAGTGAATGGAAATTTGTAAAGGACCCGACCTTGTGAAATTCTAGTTATACTTCGAAACTAAAATTTTTTTTTTTTTTTTTTTTTTTTAAAGTTGCTCTTTTACATTTACGGTTCATTGCACATACAACTGTAGCCACACATAAGTTATTCTAATTTAAAGAAAAGAGCCAAACATAACACAATGTGGATGGTGACTGTCCATGACAGATGCATCAACTCACCTTGAATTTAACAAATCTCATAGGTTTATATGAGGAAGATGGTTAAAGAGTTGCAGGGTATTTTAAAGGAGTACTGTTGGACTGATCAGAAATAAGAAAGAAATTAAATACACAAGTAACATTAACTGAAAAGATGCCTGCTAATAATAATAATAATAATACATTTTATTTAACAGCGCCTTTCTCAACACCCAAGGACACTTTACAAAGGTACAATAAATACACATAAAATACAAAGACATAAACATAAATAAGAATAGACTAAAAAGAAGAGAAAATACAAAAATGCACAGAAAAAAAAATACAACCTGAATGCAACCCCTGGTCTTTTTATAAATATATTACAAGCTACATGAACTGGTTTTCTTCTGAAAACCAGGTAAACAGCTGTTACCAGCCAGTTCTTGTTTCCACTCAACACAGGGTCTGTAGGTTAAGGCTTTTAAAATTAGGGTCATCTGTGTGTGTGTATGTAGAAAAACAAAAGCATAAAAATATAAATATAAATAAAACAATTTATAATAATTAAGTCTGCACCACTTCTTACGTACAGAAACAGTGATCTGTGATCTTACAGAATCACAAGTCTGCTGCTTTTAAAGCTCATCTTTCCATGATTAATAACTTGTGGCATTCCCAAGTCAAGAATTCTTACACTCCAATGACAACAGAGCCACCAGTGCCCCTATACGTCCCGCCTTTACTGTAATTCTTTACCATAATTTCAGCATGTTTCTCACCAGGTATAAGTGCTTACTCAACCTTCAACTGTCCCTCAACCTATACCTACCCTGCATTCCTCTCCACCCTTCTTCGTTTCCGTGCCAGTCCCTCCCCACAATGACTCATGAATCTTGGCAATACCGATCAAACCCCTTCCACCATACCCTCTCCCCTCCATCTACTGTAACCATCTTTTCCCTTTTTTTCCCGCCACTGTCCCTTGGCCTCTTTATCGTCATGGAAACAGACAGAAATAAAACACACTCCCATGATTGTCACTCAAGCGCCAAAATGGGTGCCAGCTCATATGCAGGCCATTTGTGACTGCACCAAGTTGCAAAGAAACTGACTCAGTCACCCTGAAAAAGATCATGCGGTAAAACCGAAACAGTGTTGTGAATCTAAGTTAGATCTTAAAGAGAAATCTGATAATTGGCAAAAGTAAACAGTACCATGGGGGAAATTCCTCTTGTGCTTTGTGAAATTCACATGACAGAAGTGAAATCATAGCGATCGTGTAGTATCAGCAGGGTCTGAATCATACAGCAGTGGAAACAGGCAGTTTTCTCTCAAAGAGATGGAAGTTAATTTGATTTCTGTAATTCCACCATGAATTGTGAACCATGTTTTGGATCATCGTATGACTCTCATTACTGTAGCTTTACAGTCACTTAATGGTGTAAGTTCTGTTGATATGTTCACTGCTGATATGATTCATTATTTATCTGCCCTTATCTATCACACAGACGTACAGCTGCTAAAAGTCTTTAATCTCTTGTTAGAAAACTATGAGGGAAAAAATAGTCATTTAAATTTAAGACAGCACAGGTCCACTTAATTAACAATTAGACATGTTTACTGCAAAAACTATCTGAAGCATGTTTTAGTTTTAATGTGGAAAATATTGCTCATGATCAATTATTATGGGCATTTCATGTCAGTTTTCATGTAAGTGTTATTCACTTCAGAGTTTTTTCTTTATTATTTTATTTGACTCAAAAATCTATAGATATATAAACGTAACAAAAAAAGGCCTTTCCATTGATTCATTGTATTCACATGACTAATAACCAAACTGTACACTAAATTAGGCTAAATTTAATTTTGGTTTTGTTTAGTTCCTGTTTACATGTTTTATTTATTGCAACTATTTGATTGTTTTTGATTTGACATGCAGTAAAAGATTAAATATAAATTTGCAATTTCTGCTTCAAATATAAAGTGATCATTCGAGAGCAGCTCTGACATAAGTAGGAGAAATAATATGACATAAATGTCTTATTCTTCACTGTTTGCAGAGATCTTCTGGTCTTTAATGGTGTCTTTGGAACTGTGTCAAAAGTCTGATCATTGATTTTATGCTGTGATTTCAGCATTGCCATCAGAAAGAAACATGGAATAAGAGGATTCTTCTAATTCTACTTTGATTTTGTCTACATTGATTTCTTTTTGACCTTACTTTGTCTTCAAGAGATCGATTCAACTGACACTCAAAGCTGTACAACAGCCTTAATATGGGTTCACGCTCCTGTCACCGGTTAAGTAGGCCAACTTACCCTGATCAATGCTGCAATCACAAAATCTGTTTGAGGAAGTAAAAAGAATCTCACTTCGAGTTTCAGGTGTTTGCTTTGCAAGAGCTGGTATCAAGAGTACACCTATTACTCACACCATTTAACCTCAGTCAGCTGCAACAAAGCTTTCATCAGAAATCAGCCACATGCCTTAAGTGTTTTGACACCGTCTGTCATCACAAGAACAGCATGAGGTCGATACAGTCGATACTATACAGCATCTGCTGGCTAATCACAAGCTGCCAAGGCGGCTCATTAACTGTCTTTGACAGGGTGGGTGCTGTTGAGCAGGAGTTTACAGCATGATAAATGAGAACTTTTAAACTCTGTCCTGCAACAGTTCAGAAACATCTCAGGGGTCCTCCCCTGAGCTCTCCTCAAAGCTGCCATAAGGTGTGTTTGAGAATGTCACAAGCATGTGTGTGTGAGAAAGAGTTGATGGTGCGTTCATGGGTTTGGGTGGAGGAGTTTTTTTTTTTTTTTTTATTACTCATCTCCAAAAAATGATAAGAATTGGCTAAATGAAGCATGAGCACTCCATGGCTTTTCTCTAAAATTCATCACTATCAAATATTTAATGGTGTGTTTTTTTTCTTTCACAAACATTATGTATCAAATTTTATACAAGCAGATTACATGCTTCTTTAGGTGGGGGGTTTAACTGTTGTTTTAATGTAAACTGTGTCTTGAGGTTGTCGAGCAGCCCTTCCTGACAGGATACAGTGCAATCACTCTGCACTTTGAACCTCCCTTTGTTACTTAATTCTCCATTGTATTACAATTGTGCCCTCTATACCATTAAGTGAAAAATGAGCCTCCCTGTCAAACTGCACAAACCTGTTTTCCTTTATTTCCCTTTGAAGCAGCAGGTCATGGGGAATGTTCTGGAAAGCACAATAATAAAAGTAAGTCTATATACCCTGTAGCATCAGGCTGTTAAAGCCTTTGGCGCAACGATAACATGCTTCAAACTTAACGTTAAGCTAAACTAAACTAAACTATGCTGCTTTGATAAGAATATAAAAATCTTCCCTGATTTTGAGGATTGTCAGATGGGAAATGTTATTCTATCAGAACTTAAAATCTTTTGTATTGAGGGAAAATACAGTATATGAGTCATGTCTCACTGGGATGTCCCAATGTCCTGACAGAGCATGCAATAACTACCAGTCCTCAGCCAAAAGGGCTCAAAAAATGTACAATGACAAATTTTCCCAACTCAGTTGGGCTTGCATCCCTTACATGACATTTAAGCTTGGCATCTTGCTATGTCCTAAATCAGTTCTATGTTCGTTTGGGGAAGATTTCATAGCATAAAAATGTTGATTTGGACACAAACACCTAGAAGGCAGAAGAGGATAAAGCTAGGACATGTTACTCTCCAGACTTCTATCCAACAGATCACAAGCTCAAAACCCATCCCACTCAATGTTTTGCACCATCCATTCACTTATATATGTGAATTGTTGGGGTTAGGGGTTAAAAACACACCGGTTAAGGATAGAATAAATAAACATGATTAGCGGTTACACATATCACTACTCCAGTGTTGGGATTTCCATCATGTCAAGGGAACACTGGAAAGCAAAAAGAAAACAGCAAAGATAGATGTTGTCATCTCATGATTTACAGCCATGAATTATGAAAACAAAACATTCTGGACTTGGATCAGTTAGAGCCTTGGGTGATCAGTAACAATTTAGAGCAACATTTTTTTCATTTGACTGGCTTGTGGTGATGAGAGCACTTGCTGCCCTTTTACCTGATAAGTTGTCACATCCATCAGTATCATGCAAAACTGTCTGAAATGATGTCACAAGTAAGACTGATTACAACATCCACAGCCTTCTGGTGACATCTAGGCTTGGTGCACACCATGGACATTCACATTTTGCATACATTTGTTAAATAAGTTACTTAACCGTTAAAAGTGCCTTTTCTCACATTTTTCTCAGCTTGTGAGATGTTAAAACCACAAAGGTTCCGTTCAATGTTAAAATTACACATTATGTTCTTTATTTTGCTAATAATTAGATTTTATCATTAGAATAATTTCTAATGTGGGCCATAGATTTCACAGGGGGAAGAAAAATATTAAACTAATCCAATACCTTATGTAGGCCTACGTCTGGTATACCTGCTGGCTAATGGCATATCGGTGATTGTCGTTTAACAGTGTCTGTGTGTTAACTTGTTTACGATGGGCTGGTTTGATGATTATTGCCTTCTGAAAACACCTGGACCCTGTCCTCTGAGATTATAAGACTGCCGCTCATTCTCTGTTTCTCCCTGGAGGCACTTACTGTGGTGATGTTGTATTTAGGAATCTCTTTTCATTTCTTCATTACTTTAATGAACTCAGCTTCTTGTATCAGTGATGGACAAGAAGCTGAGTACAGAGAACTGGTCTGTCAGTTTGTGAGATGGTGCAGTAACAATCACCT